>LR753343.1:616776-642691 GCA_902729485.2 Mus minutoides
TTTTTTTTTTTTTTTTTTTTTTTTTTTTTTTTTTTTTTTTTTTTTTTTTTTTTTTTTTTTTTTTTTTTTTTTTTTTTTTTTTTTTTTTTTTTTTTTTTTTTTTTTTTTTTTTTTTTTTTTTTTTTTTTTTTTTTTTTTTTTTACTGTTGCATCAATGTTTTCTATGGTATCTGCTGAGCCTGAGATTCTCTCTTCTATCTCTTGTATTCTATTGGTGATGCTTGCATCTATGATGACTCCTGATCTCTTTCCTAGGTTTTCTGTCTCCAGGGTTGTCTCCCTTTGTGATTTCTTTGTTGTTTCTATTAATAAACCACTGTTAAGTATAGGCCACATATGCCACAGTAGATAGATGGGCAATACAAACTGAACTCAACAGCATCTTTGTAAGTTCTTTGTCTCATAATGTGAAATTGAGGCCCTTTTTTTCTTAGCTTTCCTATGTGTCTATGGCTTCTCATTTTGGGGTTTTATGGGATTCCTATGTGTACAAACATGTGTGTGTCTGCATCTATATGTGTTTCTTTTGGTTTTTCCTTTGCTCTTTTTCTTGTTTGTTGTTGTTGTTATTATATTCTGATTCATTTGGTTTTTATCTTATTTTATTATTATCCCTTAGATTCCTATTCATTTTCTAATGAGAGACAGACAAATTATTGATTTGGATGTGAGGAGAAATGGGAAGAAACTGGGAGTAGTAGGAAGAAATTAAACTCTAATCTGAATGTATTTTATGAAAACAAACCATTTTACAAGAAAAAAAATCTGTGACCATTAACATTTTCCATTTTTTTTCTTCACCACTGCCTTAGTTAGGGTTTTACTGCTGTGAACAGACACCATGACCAAGGCAAGTCTTATAAAAACAACATTTAATTGGGGCTGGCTTACAGGTTCAGAGGTTCAGTCCGTTATCATCGAGTTGGGAGCATAGCATCATCCAGGCAGGCATGGCACAAGCAGAGCTTAGAGTTTCACATCTTCATCCAAAGGCTGCTAGTGGAAGACTGACTTGCAGGCAACTAGGGTGAGGATCTTATGCCCACACTGACAGTGACACACACCTACTCCAACCAGGTCACACCTATTCCAACAAGGACACACCTCCAAATGGTGCCACTCCCTGGTCCAAGAACATACAAACCATCACAACTTACCATCTAACATATAATAGATATTTCATAAATATTGGAAAGCATTCATAATTACAAAATTTTAGAATACTTTGCTTAACCCCATGAAATAAATATTAGTCATTTCACTTGAGAGCCTCTGAGTCTTGATATTTTTATTCTACATTTCATCTTTTTCTTTGATTAAAATAAAATAAGGACAGCAACCCACCTTCAAAACCTTCAATCCAAAATGCCTACAAGACGTGCACTAACAAAGATGGAGCAGAAATTGTGGGAATGGCCAACCAATGACTGCTCCAATTAAGACCCATCCTACGGGCAAGAATCAGTCCCTGACACTGTTAATGACACTCTATTATGCTTGCAGATAGGAGCCTAACATAACTGTCTTCTGAGAGGCTCCATCCAGCATCTGACAGAGTCAGATGCAGAGACCCACACCCAAGCATTAGACCCAGTTCTGGATAGTCTTGTGGAAGAGTTGGGAGTAGGATTGGGGGAACTTAAGGGAATAGAGACTTCACAAAAAGATCAACAGAGTCAACTAACTTGAAACCATGGGGGCTCCCAGAGAGTGAATCACCAACCAAGGAGCGAGCATGGATTCAACCTACCCCCCCCCCCATATGTAGCAGATGTGTAGCTTGGTCTTAATGCTGGTCCTCCAACAACTGGAGCAGGGGTTGTCTCTGAAACTTTTGCCTGGCCTGTGGATCCCATTCCTCTAACTGGAGTGTTTTCTCTGGCCTCAGTGAGAGAGGTTGTGCCTAGTCCTGCAGTGACTTGGTATGCCAGGGCCTTTCCTTTCTACAAGGAGAAGGGGAAGGAGAATCAGGAAGGGACTGTGTGAGCAGAAACTGGGAGAAAATGGAGGCAGATATCTGGATGTAAAGAGAATAAATAATGAAAACAAACTAAACTAACTAAATAAAATTACATTAACCCCTTCCTTCTCCTCTCTGTCTTTTGTTTTAAACCCCACATAAGTCTGATTTGAGATTTTTGTTATATTAGGTTATAAGAGTATGGCCTGAATTAAATAGGATATTATCTTTCTTAGAAGAGGAAGTGATACCAGGTGCAGGCTCTACCAAGTAAATCTTACTGTAAAATACAACGAGGATGCTATTTAGAGGCCAGGGAGATAGGAGAAAGTACTGAGAAAAACCCACTCTACTAGCACCTTGACCTTTGACCACTCAACCTCCACAACTGTCAGAAATAAATTTCTGTTGTTTAAGTTTTCAAGTGTGTGGAATATATAACTGAATTGCTTTCTGTAGTAAAATAATTGCTGATGATGTTTGTAGGGAATAGTGTTAGCTGGAGAGATCTTGCAAACTTAGAAGTTGAAATATAAAAGGAAAACTGTGAGGGCTTGAACCTGAGAATTCCAGGAACATGCTGAATACTGTGGGAGATGGTTATCAGTGAGAAATTCCTCATAACATGAGTCAACACACTTGTAAGAAAACTGTGTGTTAACATTTACTTCTGAAGTGCTTTGTTTATATCGATTTACAATCTCTCTGTTTCAAAATAGCAAGCAAAGTTTGAATTTCTTGTACAAGGACTTTGGAATGAAATGGAGGGAAAGGAACAGAGACTTGGCTGAATATGTGTCAAACAACAGTACAGAGCAACAGTGAGATTAGTCAAACGGAGGCTTATAGCCAGCTGTGTTGATGAGGCCATATTATCCTGAAGATTCATAAATTACAAAAAGAACATTGAATTTCTCCATAACAAATGCTAGAGAACATGTGACAGACCTACATAAGTCTCAAAGTATAAGGTAATATTAGCTAACTGCTGATACCATAGACATATTGGCCAGTATGCTCAATATTCTTTCAGAAATTAGTATGTTTATATTTACTGGCAAAATAGATAACTCTTCAAAATAAAATGCATATTTAGCATGATTTTCTTAATCTTCAGTTCATTCTTTATAGAGCCTCAAATACTCTAGTATGTAGAAGGAAAACAGAATATTATACATAAAACAATAAGGTACAGAGAAAGGCCTGGAAAGAGCAGAGTGGGACCCAAATGGCAAACCTGTAGAGCTTAAGGAACGAAGCAGATGAGTAATGCCCGTCTTTCTGGCTTGGCAATTTAGGAGTTTCCTAAGGACTGAAATAAAGAATTGCCCCTGGAAAGGTCCCCAGACTTTCTTGATTTTCAATAGCACAATTCCAGGAGAACCAACAGGAATATGCAGTTTCTTAATTTGTCATAACTTGAAGCACATTCAAATATTAATTAAAATTAGTCATAGCATCAGACTCTTTGAAGTTTAGCAGACTAGGAAAGCATCACAATTTTACAGACTGAATGTTTATAACAGATATTAGAATTTTTCTAGCTATCTGCAGAATTCTCTCTACTAAGAAGCAATTTTCATTGTCTCCCCATAAAGAATTGTCTAGGATTTAGGGCATGGTTTTGCTGGCATGATCTTGTAGAATCATAGGCAGCATGCCCAGAATCCCAGTACATGCCAGTACAGGTAATAAACTCCTCTAAATGAGCCTAAGTTCTCTTTGAGCAGTCACATGGATGTTTCTCAACACCTTTACAATTTCTAAGGCTCTGTCTTCTCCCCGCCCCCATGGCAACAGAGGTAGAAATCCTTCAAGCTATTCCAAACTCAAGTTTTATTACACAGTAGAAAATTATGATGAGCACCTTCAACATAACCACTGATGAGAGAGATGTTTCTTAACTGAGTCTTTCCTCCCTGAAGGGGTGAAGCAAATTCTATTTCTTTATGCTTACTTTTGAAAATTGTTCCAGGACTGCTGAAGGCAGCAGAAAGACCACTTGCACTTGGGCAGCTCATACTTTTCCAATACTTAGATTTTTCATTTGACCAAAATCAACTCTCTAGTGGACCTCTAGTTAAGTAGCATAATTGGCTGATTGCAGATATTATAGCTGACACAAGTTTCTAGTAGGCATTAGGGACAAACTTACACACTAAAACATTGTATGGGAAAAGTCCATTAAAAAACAAACTTCATAATAGTGAGTTTTAAAGATGCTTTGAATGTTATGATGAAAATATGCTCAAGATATAAATGAAAAATAACATAGAAAAATATATTCTACTTTGTAAAAATAAATGTCTATTTATACTTAAGTATAAAACAAAGCATACAAGTATACAAAAGGACTCTTGATTAATGGCTTACTTTTTACTTATTCATTGATTGTATGTTATCTATTTTCACTAATGAATATGGACTATAAATGGAAGAACACAATATTAATGCTATTAAGAAAAAGAGAGAGACTCATCCATTCAAATTAATTGCAAACATGAAGTATTTCTCCCTATATTACAGGACTACCTTTAAAATTGATGCCTCTGCTCATTAGAGAGGGTTATACACAAAATAACTTGATTTCTATTATCTTTAGAATGAAATTTTCTGAATGTTTTGAAGTGAAAATGAGTTATTGAGTGTGTAGGATGAAACCATCTCTCTGAATGATAATAGTACTGTAGCAGGAATTTGGTATGCTTTATTTCATATAATCCATATAGTTATGTTTTTCCTTCATGTCATTTGGTCCTGTTCTCCAGGTTAGGAATTTGTTAAGTGAGATGTAAGCAACATTTTTAAGGTTATAAGACTAAAAAGTGGTCAAAAGCAGGGCTCCAAATCAAGACTACCTTGTGTTCATTACTATGTTATATTATTTAATAAAAGTGGGCTTAGAGAAGGTTTGTATACTTTGAAAGTATAAAAATAAAATAACCTGATTATAGTGGTTTAAGCAAAAAGGATTCTCATAGGCTTGTGTTTGAATACATGGTCCCCAGTTGATAGAACTTTTTGGGAAAGGTTGGAGTCGTGGCTTTTTGGAAGAGTTGTGTCATTAAGGTCAGGCTTTGTGGTTTCAGACCTTTATATCATTCTCAATTAGCTCTCTCTGTCTCGTGCTTGTGTCTCAAAAATGTATGCTATTGTTGTGAAGTCATGCTTGCCTCCCATGCTCCCTCCCTTGATGGTCATGGACTATAACCATCTGAAACTGTAAGCCTCAAATAAACTCTTTGTTCTATAAGTTGCTTAACATGATGTACTACAGTACATTATCTAAGAAACTAGTCATTAAATATGTTGCATATATCATTAATATTTTTACTTTTCATAGACCTATAAGAGCATGGAAGCTCATGCTTAGCACCTCAGCAGTGAGAAAATTGATGGAGAAATATCGCCATGAGTTAAAGGCTAAAATAGGCTATACAGTGAGTTGGACAAGAAAAAAGGTTGAAAAGAGACACTCTACAGTATTCTCTCATCTCTCCTTTCTCTCTCTCTCTCTCTCTCTCTCTCTCTCACTCACACTCTCTCACACACAAACACACACACATACATCAGCTGATTGTACAATGTTAAGATGGCTTTATTAGTCTTGTTATTTCTCGAAAACACATGCACCTGAATTTTTGCATATGTATATGCTGTTATGGCTTTCCACTGTTCATACATCTTCAGTCTTTCTCCAGAATATTACAAGCAATCAAGAAACCATTTAAAGTATACCAGAATATGTGTATAGTTTTTCACAAATACCCATTTTTATATAAGGACTTTGAGCACCAGCAGAATTCAGGATCCATGAAAAAGGTATCCTGGGACCAATACTTCATTAGTATCAAGGCATAGCTGAATAAATAAAGTACTGTGATACATTACTTACATATTTTATTGAACCCTCACAACAACAATCAAATGAGGCACTTTGATTGCTTCCATTTTACAGTTGGGGTAACTGGGGTTTAAGAATATCAAGTAACATGTCCAAAGTTATATTCTGGTTTGCTTTCTGTTGCTAGAATAAACATCATGATAAAAAACTGCTTGTGGAGATGTGGTAGATTAAATAAGAATGTCCTTTATAGGCTTAAATTATTTCAAGTGCTTACTCACCAGGGAGTAGCACTATTTGAAAGGATTAGAAAGATTAGGGGATGTGGTCTCATGGGAGGAAGTATGTCACTGGAGAATGAGCTTTGAGGTCTCAAACACCTACGCTAGGAATAGTCTCTCTTTTTTTCTCTGCTTACTGCTCAGGATGTATCTCTGAGCTACTGCTCCAGTGCCTACCTACATGCCATCATGATCGCTACCTTGGAAAACTATAAGCTAAGTCTGCAATTAAATGCTTTTTTTTTTTTTTTCATAAGAGCTGCCTTGGTCATGGTGTCTTGTCATAGCAATTGAACATTGGCAGAGGCAAGAGGGCAAGGGTTATTTGATCTTACAGGTTGTAGTCCACTATTGAGTGAAGTTAGGGCTGTAACTCAGGCAGGATCATAAGGCAGAGACTACAGTGAACCACTGCTTACTGGCTTGCTTTTTATGTGTGCTCATTTGACCAGCTGGATTTTGTATACAACACAGGCCAATGTTCATGGAATTGTACTGTCTACAGTGGTCTGAGTCATCCTACATCAACTGACAATCAAGAAAATAACTCCATGGACATTTCTATAAGGCAATCTGATGGAACCATTTCTTCTCATGAAATTACCTCTTCAGAAATGTGTCAAACTGAAACCAAAGATTAGCAATCACAAATTATAACACCAGTTAAGTGGTACAGTCAGAAATAAGTCTTTATAATTTTTTATTGCAAAATCATGAATAAAATCATAGGCAGTGTGAATGGTGACTAAGTAAATAATGTCAGACAGGGCTAAAATCTTTTCTCTGTACTTAATGGTTACATGATGCTGAGAAATTTGTTTACCATCTCTGGGCCGCTAATCTTTTCTATGAAATGAAGATGATGGATTTTAACGTGTTATCATAGGTAAAGGTCTGAGATCATAGTAAAAGCCACATTACAGTACATCATGCCTATATATGTTAATCCAGGAACAAAGAGATATTCCACATATTCTCACTCATATATGGAAACTAAAAGCCAAGTTGATTTCATAGAAATAAAAGTATGATAGCTGTCATTGGCTCAATAGAAAAGAGTAAAAGAGGTGAGAGTAGGTACCAAAATTGTATATAAGGATAAGTTAGAATATTCTGTAATTCAATAGGTTGATTTCAGTTTACATCAGTTAATATATATCACAAACATGACTGCCCAAACATGAGCTGAACAAGGGACATGAACATGTCAAAGTAAATCAGAAAAGCCAATGACCTCAATCCCATAAAGAATTACAGGTAATTAAGGAATGCTGAGATCAGGAGAAACATTCTTCCTCAGGAAAGAGCACATCAATTGGTTATCCAGTACCGAATGGTCAGCCCTGAAAACATACATGCAAATAATGTTGCATGCACTGAACAAGATATTGTTATATTTAGGAATATATATATATATATATATATATATATATATATATATATATATATATATATATATATATATATATATATATATATCTCCATGCAATAAAAACAAAAGGCAAGGCCATGGATTTTAAGAAGAAGCAGAAGAGGCATATGGGAGACTTTGGAGTGAAGAAATAGAAGGGTGCATGTGGTTCTGAGGTTTTCACCCTAGTTAAACTGGTAAACTTCAGGCTCAGAAACAGACTGACCCAGTCTTATAAACATGGTGGGTTATGATAGAAGAAGACACTGGCCATCAACTGCCAGCTTGTGCACACTCATTCACATGCACATGCATTCATACATACACTACATACAAAATTAAACTACTAAACAAGAAAATAAAACAAATTTACATATGAAACTGAAACAGAACAAAACATGTTCAAATAAAAATTAAAACATCCAAAGAAATAACAGAGTTTTATTATTTCAGATTACAACATATTCTTCTGCCAAAAATAATCCAATTCCAAAGCAAAATGTTTAACAGATAAACACCTCTTCCCAGCTGTATCAAACTAAAACCAAAGATTAACCATCACAAATTATATCATCAGTTAAATGATCAGTCAGAAATTAATCTCTATAATTTTATTACAAAATCATGAATAAAATCGTAGGCAGTATGAACAGTAGTGAAATAAAATTATGTAGTGAACGCAACCATGCTTTATTTTTACAAAACACTCTGAGTCTTTGATGATCTTTAATTCCTTCACTTCGTCCTCATACTATAATCTGAGAAGTGAGTATGTATTTTTAAGAAGTGGTAATGAAAACTGAACAATTTTTAAAAGTTAATCCAAAGTAAGTACTGATTTATTTCAAAATCAAGAAGCCCATTTGAACTTTTGCCATAAAGTTTATCAAAGAAAAATAGTTTCCTACCCTTAATTTTACCCATAATTATAACTTGTCACTTGTGAGACTTACAAGGAAATAGCTTTTGACTGTAACTATTAACGTGTATAGGACAAGCAAGTAAAGTAAGAAGTTATTATGTCTAATAGTATTGAATAGTGATGAAAGAATATTATAAATTATGAATGTAAACAACTTCTGAAATTTTGATTTATTCATTTGGTCAAATCTAAAGGTAACCACATTCATTATGGATTGTTCATATTAGGGTTAGCCTAATTTTGTTCAATATTCCCCTCTAAACAAAATACACTTAATTAATCTTCAGCCTCCTTAGTAATTCTCCAGTGATTTTAGATGAATTTAATATATTGGTTTCTTTTCTGTTAAAAGCATTCGCTTCTGACCTCAGCCCTGATTTTCACCACTAGCTAACCCAACACAAAAGCCATGTAAACATATTTCTTTTAGTTTAAAACGTAGTGTTTGGCTTTTGTCACTAATAACCTTTGTTTCAGGATAGTTTTTATTTTAAAAATCATCGGACGATGTTGAGGAAGCATTCTGCTCAGAGATCCAAGTCTATTACAATTGGCATAATCCTGGGACTGCACACAGCATAATTTCTGCAGGGTTAATCTAGATCACTTACTGCATCTAAGCAGCATGGTCAGTGCTTGCAGCAGAGTCGAGATACATTTATAATTTATGTAGATCCATGCAAATGAGTATGTGATAGTGGTGCCAAGAATATCAAATGAAATGCTTCAAAGGTTAGAGTGTGCTTTGAGAGAGCATCTAGCTCACCTTCTAGGTCTTGCTGGGATTATAGTAAAATCATCTCACAAAGCTAAAGAGACATATTTTTTAAAAATCTATTAAGAGAAGCCCCAGACACTTGGTGATACATTTTCACCTTATTTCTTATGCAAATGGCTCAGACTTAATGGAGACAAGGTTACCATAGTAAATAATTCCCATTTCCATCACTTTGTGAAGTGAATGCGACAACAAATCTACCAATTAGAGTTGTCCAGCTGTTAACCATTACATGCATATTTAATGTGTGAAACATTCTAAAACATAGAACCATCTACAACAATCAAGAGGGTTATGTTGATGTTGTCCATATTTAAAATGTTAAACAATATATCCTTTGTCTCAGGAAATGGTATTGGTTTTCTAACTAGAATTGAATCTCTATTTATTCTTGCAACACAATACAGATATCCCTAGAAGGATACAGTTCATATAAACCCACCTCTTGATTCACTGTAAAAGAGAATTTGAAAGACACTTGTCTTAACACATCTACAAACATTAACATCTACACTAACAGCTCTCAAGAAAGGGGCTTGCTCCTGAATCAATACAGCCAAGGTCATTGCCAAAGCATGATTTATGGTCATCATCAATTCAGTGTATGCAAGAGGGACTAACATTCCCTATGGCTCTGGGGCAGTAGTCAACTTCTTCACTGATCATGCTTCCTCTAACCAATGCAGTTTATGAGCCTCGGTAACACCAAAGATCTTTGAATGTATTTGGTCCTATTGAACCCAATATCCTTCAGCTTGAATTTGATCTTTATTAGGTAGAGCCATCAATTTTACCCTAAAACTGGCCGACAGATGTTTTGGTATCTCAGGAATCCTTTTATGAATCCACAACACATTAGGTTCTCTTCTGGCAAGAGAACCTCACAACATAGTCTGTTGCATCAAGCTACTTTGTTTCTTCTATCAAGGTCATACATGCCACATGTTTTACACATGCTGTGGCAGAGATTTGTGCAAGGCCAGATTTTAAATGTTCTCCATTTCATAATGTCCTTAGATTGAGCCTGGTAGTCATAAATCCTCATAAAGACTACAGCTATCACTTGTTCTTCGACTGATACTGTATTGTTCTAGTGGGTGTCTGTTCTCTGTGATACAGGTTTTTAATTTGGTTACATGTGAGAAAATTCCAAGAAATAATGAAAATATGTATTTCTAATTCATAACTGAGGCCAGTTATAATATACATGATAGATATTGACAACTGATGGCTGCTAGGGGAGAAAGAGGCAGCTTTCTTCAGATATGACACCCTTGTCAGGCTTCATATTCTCCAAAGGATGGGTTTACACCAATGCATATATTGGTACACTAAGTAAACTCAGTGTATTTTTAAAAAGTGTACAAGGATTTGGGTTATATAAAAAGGGTAGGAGAGGAAGTGTCTGTGGGTATATTTTATCAAAATATAGCATATGCATGTTTGACATTCTTAAAAATAATTTTAAAATGCTTATCTCTATGTCTGTGTGTCTGTGTGTACATGTGCACACATGCAAACATTAAAGCACCAGGAACATGGAGGTCAGAGAACAACTTGAGAGAGTTGGTTCTCTCCTTCCAACATGTGGGTCCCAGGGGCCAAGCCTAGGTTGTTGGTTTTGCAGGCAGGAGTCCTTACCTGATGAGCTATCTCGGACCCAGTGTATGCATTTTAAAATATAACTGGGCTAGATTTCTCCAGTTTTCCATATGCTTAGAAAATATTGTCATTTTTGTAATTCATAAGAAGTAATTTGCTATATACATTAGATTCATTGTACATAGCAAAATCTATGAGTGCTTGAGTCCTTTACATAAAATGACCATTTTCTGACTCAAAAACCCTTCCTCACATAATTTGAATCTTATCTAAATTGATTCTAACACAAGGCAGTGTAAATATCATGGAAATAATGATTATATACTTTATTTTCAATCAGGATTGTCTAAGCTATTTCTGTTTCTATGTGAATTTTAAGATTTATTCCCTATTTCCCTGAAAAATGGCCTTGAAATTTTTATGAGATTTCATTTAATCTTCAGATTGCTCCTGGTAAAATCCATTCTCACAATATTGACTCTTCCAATCCATGTTCTTTGTATGTATTTCCATCTTCTATTGCTGTCTTCAATTTCTCTCTTTTGTGTTTTTAAGTTTTCATTATAGAGCTTGTTTTCTTCTTTGGTTAGATATATTCCAAGGTAATTTTTGGAGGCAATTTCAAATGGGATTATGTTCAAGATTTATTCCTTATCTGAATTGTTACTGGAATATAAAGAGGTTACTAATTTGGGTATGTTAATTTTATATCCTTTGACTTTGATGAAATTATTAATGAATTTAAAAATTTTTCTGATAGAGTTTTTTACATGTTCTTGTCTTAGAATTATGTAATTTGCAAATGGGGATGTTTTGACTTCTTTCTTTCATATATATCTTTTATTTGATTTTCTTGTCTTGTCCCTCTGGCAGTCTTCCAAAACTATATTGACCATGAATGTAGAAAGATTTTTTTTTGTCTCCCTGATTTCAGTTGCAGTATTTTGAGTATTTTTTCCATTTAATATATCACTGGCTATAGGTTTGTCATAGATAACCTTTTTTGTCTTGAAATGTGTTCATTTAAATCTGAGTTTCTTCAGAAATTTTTATTATGAAGGGATGTTGTATTTTGTAAAAAAAATCTTTTCTGTAGCTATTGAAATGATTGTGTGATTTCTATTCTTGAGTCCATTTACATGATATAACTTCATTTTCATAAGTTGAATCATGACTGTACTGCTATAATAAACCCAACTTAATTCTTTTGAGTGACCTATTTGATCTTTCCTTTTTAAATTGAGTTTTCAAGTATTTTGCAGGTGTATCATGGACACTGGACACTGGCCTATAATTTATGTTGTGTTTTTATATGGTGTTGATATCAAGATAATGATGGTTTTGTAGAAAGAATTTGAAGTGTCCTTCCTTTCCAGTTCTATGGAATAGTTTGAGAAATGTTAGTGTGTTAGTGTTATTTTTTGAATGTCTGGTAGAGTTCAGCATTGAATCTGTTCAGACCTAGACTTTTTATTTAATTGAGGAAGATGTTCTCTTGCTATTATAATGCTTGTTACAGATTGTTTTTTTTTTTTTAATTTATTTGGTCTTTGATTGATTTTCATAGGCCATAGACAGGCATCTGGATCCTCACTTACTTTAGGTTTTCTAGTTTAGTGAAACATGTTTTAAAGGTATGTTCTAGTGAGTATCAGAATATCATTACTATCTCCCATTATCACAAGTGTCCCATGCTAGAAACATAGGTAATCATAGTTGAGTCTTCCTATAACATCAGAATTTATTGAATTACAACAAATTCTCAAGATGCTGTAGTTTCAAATATAGGAATTTGTCACATTATCCCATCTACCTTGGTATATGGCACTGGTAAAAGTAGGCTATATTATTTTAATTTTAATTGTAATTGATTTTCCTTTCAGATATCACAGAACACACAGTAAATCTCTCTCTTTTTCCATCCCTCTCATGTATGTGTTTCCATGTGCTCATACACTTACATGTGCCTGCACACTTGCTGTTCTATAGAATGTACAAGTTAAAGAGGCTATGGCAGAATTCAAGAGGTTTTAGACACGGGCTGATAGAAATGCAAACCACACACACACACATGCATATGTGTGTATGAATATATGAATGATAATGAACCCAATGCAGCTGAAAGGGTCAGGCTGCTGCTCTGTGTCAGGCTGCAGGAGAGTCAGGATTGAGAGCAAAGATGTAGCCAGCTGCCAATTCAAAGGGCCAGGAACAGGTCTGGAGTAAGAATGGCAGCTCCATCCATGTCCAGACTGTCTAGTAGGTAAAAGATAGGCAAGTGGTAATTGAGTGAGATAAACAGCAGGAATGTATAAAGTTTAAGACAAAATGAATCAAACTTTAAAAACATATAGCAGTGGCTATTGTGATGCTTTGAAAACAACAGTGGACAATGAGTTGAGTTGAATCCCCAGAGACAATCGAGAATTAATGGCTTTATAGATACACTGGATCTTAAATGCCAAGTCAGTTTAGCTGTGCCACCACAATACTAGGTAGACACAATACTAGGTACTCTATGGAGTACATCTTTTTATCAGTCTGGCATGTCTACTAAACTCTGACGATCGATTTTCATGATATGATTTTAATATGCCCATGCTAAAGTCCCAATTCATCCCAAGAAATTTATAGGGTGACACTCTTTCTACTCCCAGAAATAATTTATTTACTAGCCTGTGTATGGTGCTCCTTGCAGGGCCACCTAGGAATATAATCATCCTCTGCCCTTAAAAATGGAGTCAAAAGCTGCTTATAAAAAATGGAGTTTGTCCTAGCATCAGTGTGGGTTGTTTAGGGATCTCCACAGGATCTCAAAGGCGATGCACAGCTTGAAAGATCATTGTTCTACACATTATGGAATAATGTAGAGTGGGGCATATATCAGTAATGCTACCTCCCTCTGGACCCCTCATTTTCCCAATACAAGTGTTCTCTCTCTTTTTTTTTTATTAATTTCTTCACTTTATATCTCAATATCAGCCCCTCTCTCCCATGTACCCTATCACACATATCCTGCCCCCAGTCTCCCTCCCTTTCTCCTCTGAGAAGGGTAAGACCCCTTCCAACAGCGTATGTCAAGTCACTGAAGGACTAGGTGCATCCTCTCCCACTGAGGCCCAACAAACAGCTTAGCTAGTTAGCTAGGGAAAAGGATCCATTGATTTTAGAATAATGACTAGGAAAATTTGGTGTTATATGACACTTCATCTGGCCATGAACAAGATTCGGTCTTATACTTTTTTTTTTCCAATGCCCATAGCAACTAGAACACCAAAGTACAGTGGTACTCTGTGGATTAGTAACTGAGTGATGAGCATTCTTTTGTAGATTGAAGAAGGTAGGAGCAGGAGTAGCCTACTCTTGAGTTTCCAGATATTGTTTCTGTGCTCCCTCTCTTAGCTACTAGTGATATTAGGTGGTGCTGGACTTTAAAGGAAGTGGAAAGTTAGTTGAGAGACTATCTTAACCTTCCAGGAAACTGTCATTCATATAGTGTGCTTGCAGTGATAGAGCTTTTGCGGGGTCACCATGCTTCTGTAAGTAACAGCATTCTGTGGGAAACAACAATAAACTAATTTGTCTCATCAAGTTGGACATGACACGATTGTGTTTTGGTCTGGCATGGTGCCCATCTAGGTTAAATAGACATTTGTGTTTGTGTGTGTTTCCCCAGAAAACCTTAATGAAACATGAGAAGGATGGGTATTGTGCTTTGTTGAATGAATATTCTGCAGATATATTGTAAGTCCAATTGATCTGTGATGTCATTTAATTCAGATGTTTGTTTTCTGCCTGGATGTCCTATTAATTAGTGAGAATGAGATAGGGAAGTTACCAACCAACTGTTACTGTGTTAAGGTTCATCTCATTTTAGCATCGAGTAATATTTGTTTTATGAAATCTGGTGCATGTAGGTTTGGTGTATATGTGTGCAGAGTTGTAAAGTCTTTTGGATGCATTATTACTTTAGTCAAATATGAAGTGTCCTTTTTGGCCTCTTCTGACTAATTTTGAGCCAAAGTTTATGTGGTTAGTTTTCATTGTCAATTAAACAATCTGTAATCTCTGTGAGGAATTTTATAGATCAAATTGTTCTGTGGGCATTTCTGTGGGAAATTATTTTAATTATGTTAATTATATGGAAGGAGCATCTCACTGTGGGCAGTCACATTTCCAGCTGTCCTGGACTATATAAGAATGAGGAAGGTAAACTGAGCATAGGCATGAATGCATTCATCCTCTCTTTTGAACTTGACTTGTAGTTGTGACATGACCAGTTCTCTCAAGCTCCTGCTGCTCATCCTTTCCTGCTATTTTTGGACTGTAACCTCAAACTGAGAGCTAAAATAAACATTTTTCTTCCCTAAATTGCCTTTGTCAGGCAGGGTATTTTAACCACAGCAACAAATAGAAGTCTATTTTGTAAGATACTAGGATATCACTTTCTGCTTCTTTCCTATCTGCATTTGTTTAAAGTAGGATTGTCCTCTCTTTTACTTTATCTACCTGTTATGGTGAGATGTATTTGTTGGAGACAACAAAGAGATGGATCTTGCCTTTTAATCTACTATGCTATCTAATGTCTTTTAATTAGGGAATTGATACAATTTATATTCAAAATTATAACTGGAAATTTTGTTCACTTTATGGTATGTGATGCTTGCCTGTTACTCTTTGGCTTCCTCTTAATGAGAATGTTGTTCCTTTGGCATCATAATTATATTTATCTTTCTTTTCAATCCAAAGAATTCCTTGAAGTATCTTCTTTAGTACTTGCTTTGTGGTCATAGAAGTCTAAACCTGCTTTTGTCAGGGAAGGTTTTCCTTTTTCTTTCAATTGTGACAGATAGATTTGTTGGGTATAGCAGGTATTGTCTTTCCAAACTTGAAATGTGTCATTTTCAGATCTAGATTTTTAATTTCTTTTTTAAATGTTGTGATTTACTTTTTAAATTAAGTTACTTATTCAGTTTACATCGCAATATCAGACCTCCTTCTCCTCCCAGTCTCCCCTTGCAGTTCTCCCCCCTTCCCCCCCTCCAATTCTCCCAGAACATGTCACTACAGGACTGAGGCTAGACAAGGTGATACAATCAGGGGAGCAGGGTCCACAAGGAGGCAAATAATCAGGGACAGCCTGGCTCCAGTTGTTGGGAGAGCTGCATGAAGACCAAGCAGAACATCTGCTATATATATGTGTGTGTGTGGGAAGTAGACCCAGTCCATGCTCACTCTTTGGTTGATGGTTCAATTTCTGGAAGTCCTCAAGGGTCCAGGTTAGTTGACTCTGTTGGTCTTTCTGTGGAATCCCTATAATCTTCGGGTCCCTCAGTGCTTCCCCCAACTATTCTACAGGACTTGGTGAGTTCCATCTAATGTTTATCTGTGGGTCTCTGTACTTGTTTTCGTCAGCTGTTGGATGGGGTCTCTCAGAGGACAGTTATGCTACGTTCCAATCTTCAAGCATAACAGATTATTATTAATAATGACAGGGACTGGTTCTTGCCCATGGAATGGGTCTTAATTTGGGTCAGTCATTAGTTGGGCATTCCCTCCATTTCTGTTCTATCTTTGTCCCTACACATCTTGTAGGCAGGACACATTTTAGTTAGAAGGTTTTGTGGGTGGGTTTCTGCCTTTATCCTTCCACTTGCCTAGGAATTTTGCCTGGCTATAGGAAGTGTCCACTTCAGGATCCATATCTCTCACTGCTAGGAGTTTCAGCTAGTCACCCCCATAGCAAACCTGGGGCCACAACATGTCCTGATCTCTGGCAAGTCTTAGCGATGCCCCCCTTTGCCCATTACTGAATTCCATTAGCTTTTCCCTGTTCTCCTTGCACCTAATCCCCCACCCTTCCCCATCTCTTCTTCTTTCTACCTACTTCCCTCCTTCCACCTCTGATATTTTATTTCCCCTTCTGAGAAAGATTTAACTAGCTTCCTTCCCTTGGGCCCTCTTTCTTATTTGGGTTCTTTGGGCCTATGAATTATGGCATGATTATTCAGTACTTTATGGCTAATATCCACTTATAAGCAAGTACATAACATGCATATCCTTTTGTATCTGGGTTACCTCACTCAGGATGATAGTTTCTATTTCTATTCATTTGCGTGTAACATTTATTATGTCCTTGTTTTTAATAGGTAGGTTGTAGTCCATTGTATAAATGAAACACATTTTCTTTATCCATTCTTCAGTTGAAGGGCTTCTAGGTTGTTTCCAGTTACTGGCTATTATGAATGAAGCTGCTATGAACATAATTGAGCAAATGTCCTTGTGATATGGGGGAACATCTTTTGGGTATATGCCTAAGAGTGGCTTAGCTGGGTCATGAGGTAGAAATTTCCACAATTTTCTGAGAAAATTGATTTCCAGTGTGGTTGTATAAGTTTGCACTCCTGGGAGTAATGTAGGAGTGTTCACCTTGTTCTACATCCTCACCAGCATGAGCTATCACTTGAATTGTTGTTGTTGTTACTATTAATTTAATTTATTCTTTAATCTTTTTTTCACACTCCAGACTTTATCCCCCTCCTGGTCCACCCTCTTACTGTTTCACATCCCATACTTCCTCCCACCATCTCCAAGAGGATGTCCCCACTTCCCTCCCCCACCAGACCTCCCCACTCTCTGGGACCTCCATTCTCTTGAAGATTAGGTGCATCTTCTCTGACTGAGTCCACACCCAGTAGTCTTCTGTTGTATATATGTTGGGGGCCTCATATCAGCTGGTGTATGCTGCCTGGTTGGTGATCCAGTGTCTGTGAGATCTCAGGGGTCCAGGTTAGTTGAGACTGTTGGTCTTCCTATAAGGTTGCCCCCTCCTCAACTTCTTCCAGCCTTTTCCTAATTCAACCACAGTGGTCCCTGGAGTCTATCAATTGGTTGGGTGTAAATATCTTTCAGCTGCCATTGGGTCTTTCAGGGGGGAGTCATGATAGGCTCCTTTATGTGAGCATCAGTAATAGTGTCAGGCCTTGGAGCCTCCCCTTGACCTGGATTCCGCTTTGGTCTGTTGCTGGACCTCCTTTTCCTCAGGCTTTTCTCCATTTTTATCCCTGCAGTTCTGTCAGACAGGAACAATTCTGTGTCAGAATTTTTGACTATGGAATGGCAACACTATCCCTCCACTTGATGCCCTGTCTTTCTACTGGAGGTAGGCTCTAAAAGTTCCCTCTCCCCACTGTAGGACATTTCATCTAAGGCCCCCCCCCTCCCCCGAGAGTCCTGAAAGTATCTCACATGCCAGGTGTCTGGTACATTCTGGAGTGTCCTGATATTTCCTACCTCCCAAGGTTGCCTGTTTCCATTCTTTCTGGTTGCCCTCAAGGCTTCAGTCCTGTTGCCCCCACTTGAGTATTGTTGTTGTTTTTTATCTTGGCCATTCTGATGGTGGAATCTCAGAGTTGTTTTGATTTGCATTTCCCTGATGACTGAAGACATTAACATTTCTTTAAGGGCTTCTTTGTCATTAGAAATTCTTTTATTGAGAATTCTCTGTTTTACTCTGTACCTGATTTTTAATTGGGTTATTTGGGTTGTTGGTGTCTAACTTCTTGAGTTCTTTATATATTTTTCGTATTATCTCTCTGTCAAATGAAGGGTTGTTCAAGATCTTTTCCCAATCTGTAGGCTAACATTTTGTCTTGTTGGTGCCCTTTGCCTTACAGAAGCTTTTCAGTTTCATGAGGTTCTATTGATCAATTGTTGATCTTGAGACTGGGCCATTGATATTCTGTTCTGGAAGTTGTCTCCAATGAGTTCAAGGTTATTCTCCATTTTTTTGTTCTGCTAGATTCAGTGTATCTGGTTTTCTGTTGAAGTCTTTGATCCACTTCGACTTGAGTTTTGTGCAAGGTGATAAATATGGATATATTTGCATTCTTCTACATGCAGCGATCCAGTTAGCACAGCACACTATTTGTTGAAGATGATTCATTTTTCCATTGTGTGGTTTTGGATCCTTTGTCAAAAATCAAGTGTCCATAGGTATGTGGGTTTATTTTAGAGACTTCAAATAGAATTCATTAGTCATCCTCTCAGATCCTATACCAATACCATGAAGTTTTTATTACTATTATTATGTAGTACAGCTTGGGGTCAGGGATGGTGATACCTCTAGAAGTTCTCCATTTGTTTATTTATTTATTTATTTATTTATTTATTCATTCATTTAAGTGTTCTGGGTTGTTTTAGCTATCCTGTGTTTTTGTTTTTCTATATGAAGTTGAGAATTGTTCTTTCAAGATCTTTAACAAATTTTGTTGGAAGTTTAATGGAAATTTCATTTAATCTCTTGGTAGCTTTTGGCAAGATAGCCATTTTCACTATGTTGATCCTACTTACCTATAAGCATGGGAGATCTTCCCATCTTTGGATATCTTCTTCAATTTCTTTCTTCAGAGACTTGAAGTTCTTGCCATTTAGATCTTTCTCTTGCTTGGTTAGGGTTATACAAAGATATTTTATATTATTTGTGGCTATTGTAAACTGCGTTGTTTCCCTATTTTTTTTCTTAGCCCATTTTTCAGTTGGCTAAATGAGGGCCACTGATTTCTTTGGTTAATTTTGCATGCAGCCACTTTGCTGAAGGTGTTTATCAGCTGTAGGAGTTCCCTGGTGAAAATTTTGGGGTCAACTTATGCATAATATTATATCATTTCTGAACAGCAGTACTTTGGCTCTTCCTTTCTTATTGTATCCTCTTGATCTCACTTATTTGTCTTATTGCTCTGGCTAGAACTTTGAGTACTGTATTGAAGAGATATGGAAAGGGTGGGCAGCTCTTTCTTGTCCCTGATTTTAGTGTAGATGCATTGTTTCTGTACATTTAATTTGATATTGGCTATTGACCTGCTGTATATTGCCTTTATTGTGTTATGAATGTGCCTTGTTTCCCTGCTCTCTCCAAGTCTTTTAACATGAATGGGTATTGGATTTTTTCAAAGTTCTTTTCATCATACAATGAGAAGATCCTGTGTGTTTTTTGTTGTTGTTGTTGTTGTGGTTTTACGTTTCAGTTTGCTTATATGGTAGACTGATGGATTTTTGTTAAGTGTATAACCCTTGCATCAGTGGGATGAAGCCACTTGATCATGGTGGATGTCTTTGCTGTATTCTTAGATTCAGTTTGTGAGTACTTTGTTGAGTATTTTGCATCAGTGTTTATAAGGGACATTGGTCTGAAATACTCTTTATGAAATACTCTTTCTTGATTTAATGTTTATGTAGTTTAGGTATCAGGATGATTGTGGCTTCATGGAATGAGTTTGGCAATTTCCCTTCTGTTTCTTTTCTTTAAAAAAAAAACATTTTAGGAGTTTTATCATTAGCTCTTCTTTGAACTTCTGGTTCTGTACTAAAACTATCTGGCCCTGGATTCTGTGTGTGCGTATGGGGGCAGGGGGATGGACTTTAAATGACTATTTCTATTTTCTTAAGGGTTATAGGATTATTTAGTTTATCTGATATTGATTTAACTTTGGTAAGTGATATCTGTCTAGATAACCATCCATTTAATTTAGATTTTTCAATTTTGTGGAGTACAGGCCTTTAAAGTAAGACCTAATGATCTTTGAATTTTCTTAGTGCCTGTTATTGTCTCCCTTTTCATTTCTGATTTTATTAATTTGGATATTGAGTCCTTGACTTTTATTTTGTTTGACTAAGGGTTTGTCTATCTTGTTGATATTCTCAAAGAACCAGTTCTTGGTTTTGTTGATTTTTTGTATTTTCTGTTTGTTTCTAACTGATTGATTTTAGCCCCAAGTTTGATTATTTCCTGCTATTAACTCCTCTTGGGTGTGTTTGTTTCTTTTTTTTTCCCTAGAGCTCTCTGGTGTTATTTTAAATTGTTATTATGAGAACTCTTCAATTTCTTTATGAAGGCTCTTAGAGCTATGAACTTTCCTCTTAGCACTGCTTTAATTGTGTGCCATAAGTTTAGGTGTGTTGGGCCTTCATTTTCATTGAATTCTAGAAAGTCTTTAACTTCTTTCTTTATTTCTTCCCTGACCCAGTGATCATTGAGTAGAGTTGTTCAATTTACATGAGTATGTAGGCTTTCTGTTTCTGTTTTTATTGAAGTGCAGCTTTAATTCATGGTGGTCTGATAGTATACAAGGGGTTATTTTAATTTCCTTGTGTCCATTGAGGCTTGTTTTGTGACTGAGTATATGGTCAGTTTTGGAGAAGGTGCCATGGGGTGTTAACAAGAAGGTATATTCTTTTGTGTTTGGGTGAAATGTTCTATAGATAACTGTTAGGTCTACTTGACTCATAACCTATGATAGTTTTGCTATTTCTGTTTAATTTCTTTCTCAATGACCTGTCCAGAGGTGAGAGTAGAGTGTTGTAGTCTCCAACTATTAATATGTGAGGCTCAATGTGTGATATAAGTTTTAGTAACTTAACATTTAGTGTTTTGATTGTTATGTGGAAGATTTTCCTTTTTGTTGGTGTTCAGTAAACTTCTTGCTCTTTTATAAGTATTTCTTTCTTTAAGTTAGGCAAATCTTCTAGGATTTTGTTGAAGATATTTTCTGGGCCTTTCTTAGAGTTGGGAGTCCTCCTCCTCCTCCTCCTCCTCCTCCTCCTGCTCCTCCTGCTCCTCCTCCTCTTCCTAGTATTCTTAACTTAGGTCTTTTCATAGTGGCCAAAAATTGCCTGGATGCTTTGTATTTGAAAATTTTTAGCTTTAGCATTTTCTTGACCAATGTATCAATTTCTTCTACGGTACATTCTACATCTGAGATTTTCTTTTCTGACTTTTGTATTCTGTTCCTGATGTTTATGTCCATAATTTCTGTTCTCTTTTTTAGGTTTTCTATCTCCAGGATTGCCTGAGATTGTATTTTCTTTATTGCTTCTAATTTTATTTTTAGGTCTTGAACAGTTTTATATATTTCTTACACCTGTTTGATTGTATTCTGTATTCTCCTGCATTTCTTTATATTTGTTTATTTCCTCCCTAAGAGCATCTACCTGCTCCTGGCTTTGTTGATTCTCTGTATAGTTCTTTTTTGTTTCTATTTGGTTGATTTCATCCCTGAGTTTGATTATTGCCCGCCATCTACGCCTCTTGGGTGTATTTTATTCTTTTTGTTCTAGAGCTTTCAGGTGTAATGTCAGGCTGCTAGTGTATGCTAGCTCTAGTTTCTTTTAGGGGGCACTCAGAGCTATGAGTTTTCTTTTTAGCACTGCTTTCATTGTGTCCTATAAACTTTGGTATGATGTACCTTCATTTTCTTTAAATTCTAAAAAGTCTTTAATTTCTTTATGTATTTCTTCCTTGATCAAGTTATCATTGAGTAGGGCATTGTTCAGCTTCCATATGTATGTGTGCATTCCGTTGTTTTTGTTGTTATTGAAGACCAGTCTTAGTCCAAGGTGATCTGATAAGGATGCATGTGAATTTTTCAGTGTTTTTGTATCTGTTGAGGCCTGTTTTGTGACCAAATTATATGGTCAATTTTGAAGGTACTATAAGGTGCTGAAAGAAGGTATATTCTTTTGTTTTAGGATGAAATGTTCTATAGATATCTGTTAAATCCATTTGTTTCATAACATCTGTTAGTTTCACTGTATCTTTGTTTAGTTTCTGTTTCCATAATCTGTCCATTGGGGTGTTGAAGTCTCCCACTATTACTGTGTGGGGTGTGAAGTGTGTTTTGAGCTTTACAAAGTTTCTTTAATGAATGTGGCTGCCCTTGCATTTGGAGCATAGATGCCCAGAATTGAGAATTCTTCTTGGTAGATTTTTTGGGGGATAGGGGTCTCATCTGGTGATTGCTGATGGATGTGCATGTCTGGGGTTGTGGTTAGAGTTGTGGAACAGGAAGATGGAGTACAAAGGTGTCATGGAAGACCTCAAGGCTGTTGGCCTTGCTGAGGACCCAGCAGGCAGAATTTGGGGGCTTGGGGAACTCACCTGGCTGGCTCTGGCAGCAGCAGGTCTCCAGAGATGCTGTGTCCAGGGAAATGTAACTTTCTGTTGAGAAATTCAAAATTGTTTTCTATGGGCCTGCCTTTGTATGTGAGTTTGTGCTATGGCCAATATACTTTCTTTCTTCTATATATCGAATTGTTAAATATATGATGAGTTGGAGTTCATTTCTGACCATGTCAGTTAGTTTTTCCAAAAGTTGACAGTATTGGGGTTCTTTAGAGAACTGATATTATGCTCCTTTATTCATACAGTACAAATGTTTTTTCTTGTCAGCAGGGGATAGATGGTCCTAAGATCTGCTGGGTTGGAAGTCTAGGCAAAAGGCTGGAATCCAATACTCTCCAAGTTTATTTTTTACCAGCCCCATTTTTCCCTGTGAAATTCCCAATGCCATTCCTAAATGCTTGTCCTGGTTATGTTTTTGTCAGTTGGACATGAGCTAGAACCATTTGAGAAGAAGAGACCTCAATTGAAAACTGCCCCAATCAGATTATTTTGTAGACTACCTGTACTGGCTAGGTTTGTGTCAACTTGACACAGCTGGAGTTACCACAGAGAAAGGAGCTTCAGTTGGGGAAATGCCTCCATGAGATCTACCTGTGGGGTATTTTCTCAATTAGTGATCAAGGGCCCCTTGGGGGTGGGACCATCTCTGGGCTGGCAGTCTTGGGTTCTATAAGAGAGCAGGCTGAGCAAGCCAGGGGAAGCAAGCCAGTAAATAACATCCCTCCATGGCTTCTGCATCAGCTCCTGATTTCTGACCTGCTTGAGTTCCAGTCCTGGCTTCCTTGGTGATGAACAGCTGTATGGAAGTGTAAGCCAAATAAACCCTTTCCTCCCCCAAGTGCTTCTTGGTCATGATGTTTGTGCAGGAATACAAACCCTGACTAAGATACTACCTGATGATTTGTTGGGAGTGGTCCAGTCCTTTCTGTATAGTGCCTTCTCTGAGCAAGTAGGTCTGTGGTATATAAGAAAACAGCCTGGGCAAGCCAGAAGGATCACACTACTAAATACTGTGCCTCTATGGCCTCTGCTCCAGGTTCTGCCTTTAGGTTTTCACTTGCGTTCAGGCCCTATAATTCCTTCTTGATGAACTGGTGACTTGAAATATGTAATTCCTAGGTCTCCTGGACTTTTAAGTCACTATTGACAAATCTATTATTATTTTTTTGGATATTACATTATGTATAAATCAAATAAACTCTTTCCTGCATAAATTGCTTTTGATCATGGTGTTTTATTACAGCAATAGAAAGTCAAATAAGACAATGTTTGTTCACCTCAGAGATAACACTAATTCGCAGATTGGTGGGGTATCTTGTGTAGCTATTCACCTAGCAGTGGCAGGCTCTGTGGCCAGCTTGGGTCCATGCAGGTCTAGGTTTAGTGGAAACTTTGTCAGGTGTGTTTTGTAACCAGAATGGCTAGGGACAAAAGATAGAATGGAAAACTAACCTCATTCAAGTTATAAGGTAGGGTTAGAGACCCTTAGTTGTGCTTCAACAACTGGAAACTGCTCAGATCCAAAATTCTGTGGTTGTACAGTGTTCATCAGGCTTGTGACTTAGGCTGGAGCTCTGTGGATGCCTTAACCCAACCAGAGTGTTAAATGAGACTGAAGCCTTATGGGTATATGTGCATAATGCTTACAGAAGGGACTAACAGGGCTGAAGTCTTGAAGAATGCAGTCTTTACTGAGGCATCAGCAGGCCTGAAGGCCAGGGAAATAGACATTCCTCACAGCACAGGTAGGAAGGCTCATTTCTTCACCTGGGTGAAGGATTGGTCAGGCATGCAGTCCTCTAAGGGCTTATGGGTGGAGTTGAAAGCCTGCTGTGCTGATTTTATTAGAGGCGAGGACAGGTTGAAGCCTCAACAGCATTGTGCTTTTTGAGATAATTGGAGGAAAGTAAGAAAAGCTTTTAAATAGCTGTCCTAAGTATACTGAAAAATCAAAAGGAAAACATGTGCTGAGAATAAAAATAAGACAGGAGTATAACACATGAACAAAATAAAACAATTCAATCCATAAATAAAAAAATAGACCATTATTATTATTTACAAAATGAGAATGAAAAAATACTTGAAACTGACTAAACTGCAGTAATGGTGTTCAATTCATTAGAGGTGTTTAGCAGCATTAGACTTAACTAGCGAGAAAAAGGAATCAGTGCAAGAGATTACATTCATGTTGAGATTATGAGTCTGAAGAGCAAAATGCTAAAGAAAAGAAATCACAGCAAACCTAAGGATCTCCATCACACAGAGAAGCAAGCCAAGCACATGTTACAGGGGTCTGGAAAAGGGAAGGACAAATAAAGGCAGAGAACTTGTTCAAAGACATAATGGCAGAAAATAATTCAAAATTAAAGACTTGAATATATAAATGCAAACACCTTCATAAACTCTAAATAGGATAGAATAAGTGATATACAACAAGATGAATTGTAAGTAAGTTGTAAATTCAAAACAAGTGAAATATTTGAAAGCATCAACAGAAAGGCAACGTATCAACTTAAACACAATCTATGTAAGATTATCAGGATGGCCCCATCAGTCAAAACTTTTCAGACATTAGAGCAATATTTGGTGGTGCACACCTTTAATCCCAGCACTTGGGAGGCAGCGGCATGTGGATATCTGAGTTTGAGGCTAGCCTGTTCTACAGAGTGAGTTCCAGGACAGCTAGGGCTATACAGAGAAACCCTGTCTCGAAAAACCAAACCAAACAAAACAAAACAAAAGTACTGCAAGAAAGTCACTAACAAAGGAGAATTTCTTTTTTTACCCTTCCCCTTTCCAGAACCATGTAACATGTGCTTGGCTTGCTTCTCTGTGTGATGGAGATCCTTAGGTCTTACACTTAAAAAATGAGGAGAAATTAAGGCAATGATGAAGTTTTTCTTTCTACATGAAATTAAAGAAAACTAGACAGTAATTAAAATGTAGTAAAATGCAATTCTTTAATAAAAAGATTACTACTCAGCTATTAGAAACAATGAATATATGAAATTCCTAGGCAAATGGATGGATCTGGAGGGTGTCATCCTGAGTGAGGTAACCCAATCACAAAAGAACTCACATAACATGTACTCACTGATATGTGGATACTAGCCCAGAAGCCTAGACTACCCAAGATACAATTTACTAAACACATGAAT
>LR753343.1:782445-795430 GCA_902729485.2 Mus minutoides
GCAGGAGCTGATGCAGAAGCCATGGAGGGATGTTCTTTACTGGCTTGCTTCCCTTGGCTTGCTCAGCCTGCTCTCTTATAGAACCCAAGACTGCCAGCCCAGAGATGGTCCCACCCACAAGGGGCCCTTGATCACTAATTGAGAAAATGCCTCACAGCTAGATCTCATGGAGGCATTTCCCTAACTGAAACTCCTTTTTTTGTGATAATTCCAGCTGTGTCAAGTTGACACAAACCTAGCCAGTACAGCATCCTAGCTGCTTGATACTTTCAAGGCACCTCAATAAAATCACTTCTCCATATCCTATGCGACCTCTAACGCCCCATTTAGCTGAATAGACAGGGTTTGATTACCTTGGGAGATGTAGACTTGCCAAAATAATGCTTTTTTATGTTTGTAAGTTTATAAAGATCTTGGCTATTTTTAGTTAAAAAAATACTGAGTGTCAAATATTTACACTAGAAGAAAGACTTAAATTTCCAAAGCATAAAACAAGAAATCACTGATTAGCTGATGGAATATCAGCCAGAAGTTGCTTTGGTTGCTCCGTGAAAACACCAGACTAGATCCAAGGACTTCCTCAAACACTCAAATTGGACTGTGTAAAGAAAGTGTGTGTGGTGTGTCAGCTCACACTCCCTTGTACAGCCAGCCAGGGAAGCTGTTCATTGGCAACCCGATGAGTTGCCTGTTACTGAAGTGTACCTGTTTGCCTTCTCAGGTAGCAGGGAAGAAGCCTTTGAGGCAGTCACTTCCTCTATAGCAAAACTCTCCCCTGCCTTCATGGAGCAGCTTCTACACAGCCTCCCTCCGAGGAGCACAGTGAAAAGCATCCTGCTTTCTCCTTTTCCAACATTTCCATCCAGAGCTGTGGTTTAGCTGTGGCATCATTGTGGTTGCTCCATTTGATCATGCTCTGAAGCACCTAATTTCCTCTCATATGTTCAGACCAGCTTCTCTGGTCTCACTGTCTAGTTAAAAACTGGCATGCATATATATATATATATATATATATATATATATATATATATAGAGAGAGAGAGAGAGAGAGAGAGAGACAGAGACAGAGAGACAGAGACAGAGACAGAGAGACAGAGACAGAGAGACTGATATGAGAGAGAAAGGTATCCCTTAGCAACCATCTGCTCTAATGTGGATCTAAAACCAATGTTTTTCTAAAAATTTCTAAAAAAAATATTTTTTTTCTTTTATCTCATTCACCCCCTCAGCTAGTCAATAGCCTCCTTTCCCTAAATCTCTGTCCCAGTTTTTGATGACAGCATAAGAAATCACCATTAGGTAGCCCTCACTGCCAACCACATCTTTTGCCAGCTATCTCCATTAGGCTTCTTTAAGCAAGTTTGATCATCTGGCTTATCATTTGACTCAGATTAAATCATAGTGTAACATAACCATCAAGTCAAAGGCCAAGGAATCATACTTTTCCCTTTATGAGTAGGGTGCTGTTAGTCTAAGATAGAGTAATTAGTCTAGGAAGGCACCTATTAGCCACAGAGGATCCCATTATTCCAGACATGAAACTTCTTGGTTTAATCCAAACTCATTGAGAATCACAGTAGTTCATGTAGATATCGCTCAAGATTATGAAATCAGGTTTTCAAAAATAAAAGTAATTTTGACTTCTGCTTGGAGAGAAGACAGATTCATAGACTGTTAAAAGTTGTGGAAAAGTTTAGGAAATAATAAACATGCTGGGAAAATGGATCTCCACATGCAGAAGAAGGAAACTAGTTCATTTTTTGTCTCTCACTCTGTACAAAAATCATGTCAAATGGAGAAACAACTCAACGTATGACCTCAAATTTTAAAAGTGTTAGAGGAAAACATAAGGAAATATTTCAAAATATAGACAAGGCAAAGACTTTCTTAAAATGACTCCACTATCTTAGGAAATAATACCAAAAAAATGATAAACTAAATTCCATGAAATTAAATGTTTCTGCATAGAAAATAAACTGTCCCAATTGGCCTTTGACTTGATGGTTAACACTATTGATTTAATCTGAGGCAAATTATAAGTAAGAAAATGCAACTCTATGCCCTGCTGGTGGGAATACAAAATGGTACAACTACTTTTGAAGATATTTTTGTAAAATTTAAAATGGTTAATCATAGACCAAGGCATGTAGCTGTTAGCACCATGCTTCATTAGCATGTCTAAGGTTCTGGGTTTGACCTCCAGTACTGAAAACAAACAGAATTTCCATGTAATTCAGAAAGTTCATTCTAAAGACAGCACCCAAGAAAAATTAAAATCACATACTTTCACACATTTGTACCTACAAACATTCATATTAGCAATACTCAAGAAAGCCCCAAAGAGTAAACCATCTGTCTATTATTTGATTAGTGATTAAACAAAATGGATTATCTATGCAAAAAAAATTATTCAAACAGGGATGTGAATTATGCACAGATACATGCTACAGTTTAATAAACAACAAAATGTTATACTAAGTGAAAGAACCCAAATAAAAATACCTGTAAGATTCCATAGGTATGAAATGTGATGAAGAGGCAAACTTATACAGAAAGTAGATTAGTGGTTGCCACAGGTTGTGGGGACAATAAGAGATGACTACTCTTAGGTGAGATATTTTGTTTCAATATGATGAGATACTAAACTCAAAAATGAGTACCATACATGAATATATATATATATATATATATATATATATATATATATATATATATATTACTTGAACTAAGCTGTACCATAATATAATAATAAACCTATAGAATCAAAGTAGAATAGGGGATATTTGACACTGGAAATAGGATAAGAAAGTAATTGTAAATACATAGGGGCTTTTGGGGAGATCTATGGCATATGTGTATATTAGACTTATGATGATAACTGAACATCAGCAAATTTATTAATGAATATTGAATTATGCAATTCAAATATATGACTCTTATGATGTATAAAATGTTCATTAAAACTGATTTTTTAAGATATGGACAACTGATTTCCCCCTAGACTGATTCACTAAGAATACCTCAAGGTTAGTTTGGAAAGGCTGAATATGCATGGTGATGCATGGCTGTACTCTCAGTTAGTTGGAAAGCTGGTGCAGAAGGATCACTTGAGTCCACAGGCTCAAGAGAAACCTACAAGGAATGGCAATACTCAGGTAAAAAATAAATACATAAATGAGTGGTCTCTGAGCACAGAAAAGTCTAATAGATGATAGTATCATGCAATCATTGCTGTTGAAAGGGTAATAATTTATGGTAAAAAATGTGTATATTTAGAATTATGCATCTGGACTCAGTTTAGATGATCCCCAATGGGTTATGCTCTAAGATCAAGAATCAATAAATGGGACCTCATAAAATTACAAAGCTTCTATAAGGCAAAGGATACTATTAATAGGACAAAACAGCAACCAAAAGATTGGAGAAAGATCTTTACCAATTCTATACCTGATATAGGGCTAATATCCAATATATACAAAAGAAGCTGGACTCTAGAGAACCAAATAACCCTATTAAAATGGAGAACAGAGCTAAACAGAGAATTTTCAACTGAGGAATACCAAATGGCTGAGAAGCACCTAAAGAAATGTTCAATATCCTTAGTCATCAGGTAAATGTAAATCAAAACAACCCTGAGATTCCACCTCACACCAGTTAGAAAGGCTAAAGTCAAAAACTCTTGTGACAGCAGATGCTAGTGAGGATGTGGAGAAAGAGGAACACTCCTCCATTGCTGGGGGGATTGCAAACTGGTACAACCACTCTGGAAATCAGTCTAGCAGTGCTTCAGAAAACTGGACATAGTACTTCCTGAGGACACAGCTATACCAACTCTGGGCATATATCAAGAAGATGCTCCAACATGCAATAATGACACATTCTCCACTATGTTTTTAGCCTTATTTATAATAGCCAGAAGCTGGAAACACCACAGATGTCCCTCAACAGAGGAGTGGATACAGAAAATGTGGTACATTTGCACAATGGAATACTACTCAGCTATTAAAACCAATGAATTCTCATGAAATCCGCAAGCAAATGTAAGGAACTTGAAAATATCCTGAGTGAGGTAGCCCAGTCACAAAAGAACACACATGATATATACTCACTGATAAGTGGATATTAGCCCAAAAGTTCAGATTATCCAAGATTCAATTCACAGACCACATGAAGCTCAAGAAGAAAGAAGACCAAAGTGTGGACGCTTCAGTCCTTCTTAGAAGGGAGAACAAAATATTCAAGGTAGGAAATACAGAGACAAAGTGTAGAACAGAGACTGACAGAAAGGCCATCCAGAGTCTGCCTAACCTGGTGATCCATCCCATATACAGACATCAAACCCAGGCACTATTGTGGATGCCAACAAGTGCTTGCTGACAGGAGCCTAGTACGGCTCTCACCTAAGAGGCTCTGCCAGAGCCTGACAAATATAGAGGCAGACACTTGCAGCCAACCATTTGACTGAGTGCATGGGTCCCCGATGGAGGCGTTGGAGAAGAGACTGAAGGAGATGATCCCAAACTTGTTGGCAACATCCAGAGCATCATAGTCAGGAGACAATAGAACATATGCCTTCTTTCCATCAGACCTTTTCAGGGTACTGACTTTGGCCACATCAAATTCCCACTGGCCACTAAGTTTGCCATGAAGAAGATAGAGGACAACAACATGCTTGTGTTCACTGTGGATGTGAAGGTCAACAAGCACCAGATCAAACAGGCCTTGAAGAAACTCTATAACATTGATGTAGAAAGGGCTGTGACTAGCTTATTCAGACACTGATAAAAGCTTATAGCAAATTATAAAACATATATGAAAGTGATAATTAAAATATACAATCATAAAGATTGTTTTATAGCTGTTTTAATTACCCACAAAAGCCTGTGTAAAAGGGAGGAGTTTGCAAAAGATATTGAAATTAAAGTTAACCTTAAAAGAAGAATGAGGATTTGCCAAGAGATGGTAGTGAAAGAACAGGTGGAGTGCACAACAACCAAATCAAACACAAATTAAAAACCCCACCAATTCGAGAACCAATATGTTCCACACCCTTTTCAGATGTAACGACTAGAACGTATTACTGAATTAACTTAAAGTGTGTGCATTTAAATGGCTTCTGTCTTAAAGCTACTATTCCCTGAGTATTTATTACTGAACAGTTAGTGTTCCAAAATGTATTTGTTAATTACATTCTTAGTGAGTTTAATTTTTTTCAGTGTTATACATTACATGTACAGTTAGGAAGATGTCAGACCAAAGGTTTTCCTAGGGAATCTGAATGTAAATTCCAAAATCATAAGCACTATATTATTGTAAGTTGGAATTTCAGTAGCTTGTCATCAGCACAGAAAGGCAAAACAGTATGAATAACTTAAATACACTTCTATATAACCATTTGGGACATGGACACACCTATATTTTCTGAGTTTTGATTCATAATTGAAGAGAAAATTTGCTTTTACAAGATTTGGTGAACTTAGTTTTTCTTATTCTTGTGTTTCCAAAACTAATGAAGCAGACTTAAAATTTACAATATATAATTGAGTACTAAGAAAGCCTCTTCCAAATGAAGGTCAAAGTGTGGACACTTTGCCCCTTCTTAGAATTAGGAACAAAGAACACATTGAAGGAGTTACAGAGATCAAGTGTGGAGCTGAAACAAAAGGATGGACCAACCAGTGACTGCTGCAGCCAGGGATCCATCCCATAATCAGCCACAAAACACAGACACTATTGCATACGCCAGCAAGATATTGCTGAAAGGGCCCTGATATAGCTGTCTTGTGTGAGGCTATACCAGTGCCTGGCAAACACAGAAGTGGATGCTCACAGTCAGCTATTAGATGGAACACAGGGTTCCCAAGGGAGGAGCTAGAGAAAGTACCCAAGGAGCTGAAGGGGTCTCCAACCGTATAGGTGGAAGAACAATATGAACTAACTAGTACACCCAGAGCTCGTGTCTCTAGCTGCACATGTAGCAGAGGATGGCCTAGTTGTCCATCATTGTGAAGAGGAGGCCCCTTGGTCATGCAAACTTTATATGCCCCAGTGTAGGGGAACGCCAGGGCTAAGATGTGGGAGTTGGTGGGTAGGGGAGCAGGGCGGGGGATAGGGCAGGGTTTAAGGAACTTTCGGGATATCATTTGAAATGTAAATGAAGAAAATATCTAATAAAAATTGGAAAAAAAGAAAGCCTCTTCCAACCATTGGATTGAACATGGGGTCTCTGATGGAGGAGTTGGAGAAGAGACTGAAGGAGCTGAGGGGATTTGCATCCCCAATGGGGGGAGCAACAGTGTCAACTGGCCAGGCCCCTGGAGCTCCTGGGGACTGGACCACCAACCAAAGAGTCCACATGGAGGGACCCATGGCTCCAGCTGCATATGTGGCAGAGAATGGGCTTGTTGGACATCAGTGGGAGGAGCAGCCCTTGGGCCTGAGGGTGTTCAAAGACCCAGTGTAGTGAAATGTCAGGGCTGGAGGTTGGGAGTGGGTGGCTGGGTAAGGGGAACACTCTCATAGAGGTAGGGGAAGGGGTAGGGGATAGGGGGTTTCTGGAGGGGAGATCTGGAAAAGGGATAGCATTTGAAGTGTAAATTAAAAAAAATATCTAATAAAAGAAAACAAAGAAAGCCTCTTTTGTTAACATTTTTAAAAGTGTCTTGTTGGACCAGTGAGGATTGTTCTGTGTGTAGAAGCATTTGCCCTACAAGCCTCAAGAGCAGATTTTGATCATTCAAACCCATAGTAAAATGTGATAACTCACTCCATACAGTTGTTCTTTGACCTCCACAAGCACGTAGTAGCATGCATACCTATATCCACACATCATACACACAAAATAATAACAAAATACTATTAATACATATTTTCTTTGAATAAGAAACGTCTCTGTCCTTTGAATACCTTACTTCAGAAATTTGAGATTGCAATATATCCTGTAAACTATGGATAAATATCTTTGAGCCAAATGTTATAAGGGTATTATGGATAACTCAAGAGAAAACAATTATTCGATCTACTATAAAAAATTAAATACCTTAATTGGGCAAAAGAGTGACACATTTCAAAATTGTTGATTGACAGCTTTCCAGAGTAACACTTAATCACATGTAAAATTAAATCTCACCAATTAAACATTCCAGGTATCATTAAGAGTTCTGAGTACTAAGAACATTTTTCAGTAAATGGAATGTTAAATGATTCATGCAATAAATGAAAGAATTTTATGTTCAAATGAACACTAGAATTCACATGTTCACATGAACATTTAAGCCAGATGTTTACAACCTGTGGGCCAAAACTCCTTTGGCAAAACTCCAAAAATATTTTCATTATGAGTCATAACAGTAGCCAAGTTAAAATTATGTGGTAGCAACAATAATAATTTTATGGTTGGGGGTCACTGTAACATAAGAAACTGTATTCAGGGGTAACAGCATAAGGAAGGTAGAGAACCACTGGTTTAAACTCACTATATTTTATAAACATAACCATGGTTTGGGTCTTATTTTAAAATGGGTAATAAACCAAGTCTTCCCTGGACTACTTGCTAGCATAAAAATGAGTATAGATCATTTTAAAAGAAATGTACTTTCATGATGTGCAATTTTATACCTATTAAATTAAGCTGCAAGTTGTAAAGGACTTCAGACAGGTTTCCCTTTGGTGAATAGACCGTTACAAGAGAATTTGAAATTAACAGAGCAAATGTCATAAAGACAGTTGGTGCTTTTCATTTCAATTTGCTCTATGCGGTTAGATTATTTTCCAAATGAATGTAGTTAAATTATTTGCATAGCAAAACACTTCCTCCCGTGATATTAAGATAAACATCATCAAAACCTGTATACTAAATGGAAAATTTTCTAAATTGTGGTAACTTGAATAATTCATGTTTTCAATAGACATTTAATAGCGAACCTAACAGGTACTAGGCCATAGTTCAGGTACTTAGGATTCATCAAGAACAAAGAAACAGAAGTTTGAAATCCCTTGAAGTTATATTCCAACTTAAGATTTTCACTGTGCTTGAATGGAGTGAGATGAGAAGCATACTAGCTCAAAAGCAAATGCCATTTAAATGTTGATTCCTGAAAATCAGTTATATGTTCTAGCTCTTACATCTGAAAAGCTTATGAAACTTATTCATTCTTGGATTTGTGCGTTTGAGACTCATCTGTGCTTGTTTCTAATGCCAGGGATTCAAACTAAGACCCAGAGTTGTGTCAAATCTGTGATAAGCCATGTTTCCTATGAGCCAACCCACCCAAGCCCTATCATTTCATCAGTTTTGAGCCAACACCACTTTCCTCTGCTCTTCCTATCCCTCTACCCTCTCTCTGTGTTGGGGAGTTAATCCAGTATGGTGCATGTTATATACACGCATGTGCATTTGATCACCAAGCCCAGAAGTTTTGTGATGTTCTTTTATTTCATTTTATTTTGCTTTTGGTGAACATTTGAGATAGGATTTCCCCAGAGTTCAGTCTGTCCATGTATGTGTAGCCAGGATTACCCTCCCAAATACTTGAATTATAAGTATGAGCCACCATGCCCAGCTAAACCCACATCATCTCTCTTTTTTTGTTAATCTTCTGTGCTTCTACCTTTAAATTATCAAAATCTCTATGCTCTATCCTGTTGTTTCATGATTGTCTATGTGTATTTGTGTGTGTTTGAAGACCCACAGAGGAGGAAAAATATTTTGCAACTACATTCTATCTCTTGACTTCTTTGTATCTATTTTTATCTGTTTCTGCTCATCTGTCAGTATTTGTTTATGCTCTCCTTTTCTGTGTAGCTTCTGTTTAGATCATTCATCTCCTTTAGTCTCTAAATATCTACTTAAGATAGTCTTTGTTACTTCCCTTTTTCCAATGAGAAAGTAAGACAAGGAAATTGCTACTTTATCAAAATTGTCCATTTAAAAGACAATGCCTATGTATTTTGACTCTAAATCACAGAATAATTGTATTACATTACTTAGTTGTACATTTACCTCTTTAAAAACAGACAATAGATCTGACTCCAAGAAAGCTGAAGTAAGCACATATGTCCTACTTCTCTCAGAAAATGTAACTAAAACCTGTACATGATGACTTCAGCTCTCTGGGTAAGATTCTGCAGAAAGATCAGAAGATAGTACTTGAATTAAATGTATCACTGATCTAGAGGTGAGTTTTTTCTTTTTCTTCTGTTGTCCCTAACCTGAAATCAATATAACCATGGAAGTAAATTGGGAATGTATAGCATGAAGGAGGGAAAGGAAGAGACTAGAGATGGAAAGGTTCAGGCAGAAGCAGAAGAAAGGAGGGAGAGAGAGAGGATCCAGGAGAAAATTATTTGTTGTACTCCTGAAGTACAAACAATATAAAAAAAAATTACCCATGTCTTTGCTTTCTACTTTCTGCATTCAATTGTCCAATGCAAAAAGGATGCTACATTAAAAATAGAAATGTTCTCAATTAAATATATAAAAGACCAAGGGACTCATAATGTTGAAACTGCACAGCATGAGTAAACATAAAAATCTCAATTCATTGGAAAAGATGATTGACAGATAACAGTGACAAAATAATACAGATTTTGACATTGTCTGATGAGATATTTAGAGTATTAGAGTGGTTGCTATTAAGAACCTTGAGAGTTAAGAAAACATGCCAAATTAGAATATTGGTTATTTCTCCCTTCCATGTTGCATGTCTATTGCTGTTATACTTGTTCAGGTCTCATTTAAGCAGCCATACTGTTGTCATAGAAATGACAGGAAACATTCACTTGGAATATCTGGACATAAGTTATTTTAAACTTAAAGCTAATAAAGAATTCATACAACATGACTTTCTAAGGCCAAGAGGACAAGGAGATAGTTTTGGAGGGTCATCTTTCCTTCATACATCAAATCTGGAAAATGGTTTTGATTACCAGAGACTGTTAACTGGCATCTTGAGGAACCTTAGTGCAGCAGTGCGCATGAGGATGGACCCATAGATTTATATATTTAAATGTTTAGTGACAGTGCATCTCAACCTGTGCATCTCAATCCCTTTGGGGGTCAACCTTTTCAATGGGATCACATGTCAAATATCCTGAATATCAGATTTTACATGATTCTAAACAGTAGCAAACTAATAGTTATAAATTAGCAACAAAAATAATTTTATGGTGGGGGGTACCACAACCTTAGGTATTGCATTAAAAGATCACAGAATTAGGAGAGTTGAGAACCACTGGCTTTAGTCCCTACTTAGTTGATTGTTTAGAGAAGAATTATGAGGAAAATACTCCATTCATGCATAGAAAGCAGTAATAACAAAATAGTAAAGAAAACTGGATGATATAAACAAAACAAATAATAAAATATTCTACATAAATCTAAATGCTAATGAAAACTTATGTTCATATCAAAGTGTATGTATGAGTGCACATGTGCATGCATGTTTGTGCCTATTCAAAAAGTATTTGTAACAGCAATGTTATGTTAGTAACAAGCAGAAATGAAAACAAATCTGACATAATTCAGTGAGGAAATGGCTTAATAAACTATGGCCCATCTATACAATGGAATCTCTTAAACAATAAAGAGAGAAAAGTAACATATAAATCTGGGAAACACCAACTTATATTAAAGAACCAATTACAAAATACCTTATAGAGATCCCAGTGGACAGGGGACTAACAGGCAGGAGAAGTTCTATGTTCTTTTTGCCAATGACTTAGCCCCTTTTATTATTTGTTCACCCCCCCAATTTCAGGTATTAAATGATCTTATTTGCATAACAACCATGAAATGATAAGATTGAAGGAATGAGAAGTGGGGGAGGGTATAATGATGAAAAGCCAAAACAACTGAGTTTGAGGAAATAATGCAAAAGTTCTTCATCCTCGTCATTGCAGTCATTATACCAATGTGTAAGTGTATGTGTGAGTGCACACGTGCATGCATGTTTATGTGTGTGCATGTGCATATGTGTGTATGCATGTGTGTGTATTAAATTTTATAGAATGGTTTATTGGATAATAATAAAAATTAAGCAGGTAATTAACTTGTACGGACTTCACATTGATTTTCTCTGGAAGGTCAATGTAATTCTTTTTAATTATCCAATTTGGACAGACTTTAACAGATAAAATGGTAACAAAATGAACACTTAAGGAAAAATAGAATATCTATTTTTGAATTATTGGTCACCAGGGTCCTATAGAGCCCTCTAACATGACACGTTATTGCCAAGGCTATTGTTTACCCAATAGAACTTGATAGTAAAGCTATTTTGATAAAGATACTTATACATCAACCACAGAGCATGAGTAAATTTAACCGGTACCCAGCAATAAGCTTCATCCTTACTGGCTATCTTTCATAGTACTAGAAGTGTCTATGCTTGCTACCAGAGGAGAAAATTAATCATCACTCTCACCCAGCTATGAAACTTGTAAGCAACAATACTGACCTTGCTGGCAAGGTACATATACTGACATAAATGTTATGGAGTAACTACCCACATTTTGATTGGATTTAAGGCCTGTTCTGCTAAATGGAAATCATACCCAAATCTGTCAATGAGACCCAGAACCTGTGATTAGATAGTTCATGTACCCTAGTAAAGAACCTAATACTATTATTTCACTTAAAGAACATAGTATTAAAATGACTTACTGCTATGCAGTGTATCACTCATCCTGTATCAGAGAAGCATCATCTTGCAGTAGATGACAGTTAACACAAAAATCCACAACTGATCAATGTACAGGGAATAAGAGACTTAGAGCATTTGTACCTAAGTGGGGTGTTTATATCTCACTTTTTCTCTCAGGGTCAGGGATCTTTATGAAAGAAGGAGTAGGAAGACAATAAGAGTGAGAATTGGTAGATAACTTCAAAGAAATGGTGTTTTCTGGTTACAACACCTACACGTACACATTTACATTATTTTGTGATAAAATGCACAAGCCAGATGCAAGCTCAAGCCAGATAAAATCCCAGATTGAAAGAGGGGAGGTGGGCATGAAATCCAACTCCTATTTGAGTAACTATTTGATTTCTGTTTAGAGAGGGAACATTAGTTTTCTTTGATGATGTAACACCTAGTGTATCCACCATACTGCCGGGTAAGCCCCATACCTGGGAGTATCTGGCCAACACAAACTGGAATTGATAATAGGGAAAGAAGGAAAGAGAGAAAGAGAGAAAGAGAGAGAAAGAAAGAAAGAAAGAAAGAAAGAAAGAAAGAAAGAAAGAAAGAAAGAAAGAAAAGAAGGAACCATGAAGTTAGGTGGCTACAGTGATGGGAAAAGATTTGCCATTAGTTAGAAGAGGGTGAATATGATAAAATTATATTATATAAAATTATAATTCATGAAGAATTAGTAAAAGCGTACTCACTGATATGTGGATACTAGCCCAGAAGCCTAGACTACCCAGGATACAACTTACTAAACACATGAATCTCAAGAAGAATGAAGTTCAAAATGTGGTCTCAGTGCCCCTTCCTAGAATCAAGAACAAAGCACACACTGAAGGAGTTACAGAGATCATGTGTGAAGCCGAATCAAAAGGATGGACCAACCAGTGACAGCGGCTGCCAGGGATCCCTCCCATAATCAGCCACCAAAATAAACACTATAGCATATGCCAGCAAGATAATGCTGAAAGGGACCTGATATAGCTGTCTTGTGGGAGGCTATACCAGTGCCTGGTAAACACAGAAATGGAAGCTCACAGTCAGCTATTAGTTGGAACACAGGACTCCCAAGGTAGGAGCTAGAGAAAGTACCCAAGTTGTGGAAGGGGTCTTCAACCCTCTAGGTGGAAGAATAACATGAACTAACTAGTTCCCCCTGCGCTCATGTCTCTAGCTGCATATATGGAAGAAGATGGCCTAGTTGGCCATCATTGGGAGGAGAGGCCCCTTGGTCATACAGACTCTATATGCCCCAGAACAGGGGAATGCCAGGGCCATTACGTGGGAGGGGGTGGGTA
>LR753343.1:795530-848726 GCA_902729485.2 Mus minutoides
AAAATTTAACAATGAACTTTTGAACTACAATCAATGTAATAAATTTCTTTATTTTCAACAATCTTTACATTTAAATATATCTTTGATCATATTCTTCTCTTTCCCCAAGCTCATCCAGATCTTTCCTACCCACCAAAATTTAGGTTCTTTCTCAAAAAAGACAAACCAAAAGCCCATTATAACAAGAAAAGATTCAAAACCTTGAAAACAAAATACATCACTTCAAAAAGTTAACAAAACACCCAGAAACTAACCCTCAAACCCACCAAACTATAACCAAATAAAAACACATTTTAAAAACCCATGGAGTCAATTATTTGTTGATTAAATACTCCTGAATATGAGGTCTGACCTGGAGTGTTTGATATATCAGTGTCATTGCATTGGAGAAAACTAGTTCTTCCTCTTCCAGCAGGTATACATGACAGTTCCATTGTTAACCTTTACCCTTTTATGTTGGCATTCTTTCGTTAAAAAAAGTAAAATATAATAAGATAAAACAAAAACTATCACAACAAAATTGGACAAAACAAACGAACAGATGAGAAAGAGCCCAAAGGAAGGCAAAAGAATCAGAGACCTACTCGTTCGTTTACACACTCAGGAAGCTCATAAAACAACAAACCAGAAGCTATAACATATGTACAGTGAAGCTAATGAAGACACAAACAGGCTCTATATATGTTTGCCTCAGCCTCTCTGAGTTTATATAAACTTTTCTCATATTGATTTAGAGAGCCTTGTTATCTTGGTATCCTCCATCCTTGGCTCTTACACTCTTTATGCGTCCTCTTCTGCAGAGTTCCCTGGGATCTGAGAGAGAAACAAATCATGAAATTATGTGGTTAGTGAGGCAGGAGAGGATCAGAGGTGAATTGGATATGAATGAAGGAGATGAATATAATAAAAATATAGTTTATGAAATTCTTAAAAAATAAAAGCATTCTTAAAATTTTAAACAATAGACTTATAAAATACAACCAAAATAATGACTTCATTAATTTTTATTTCCTGCTAGTAATAGCAACTTCTCTTTAGATTTTAGTTGAAATAGCAGCCTCAATCAATTGGGGATATTATATACTGTTTGCAATATTTTCATTACATAATTAATAATCTGTATCTTCTCTACAAAGCAAACTTTTTCTATTTCTATACATGACTTGTAATATCCCAGTGTTGTGGATTTAGCTGAATGGTAGAGTGCTTGCCTAAGGAACACAAGGTCCTGGGTTCAGTCTCAATAGAGAGAGGAAAACAAAGTGAAAGAGGCTAGATATGAAGCCTTTGGGATATATCATCGAAATGCCACTAAGATGATGATGGATTTTATCGGGGCCATGAGGAAAAAGAAGAGGGAAGGAAGTTTGACTTCTGAACAACTCTATTGAAGATAGAAACATGTGCACTGATGGGGAACTACAAGCTTTTTACTCATATAGACATAAGGTAATTAAGAGCTCTGTTTTGACACAAGGAGGGACTCATGGCTCTAGCTGCTCGATGGCCTAGTCGGTCATCAATGAGAGGGGAGACCTTTGGTCCTGTGAAGGTTCTATGCCCCAGTATAGGAAAATGCCTGGGCCAGGAAGCAGAAGTGGGTGGGTTAGGGAGCAGGGGCATGGAGAAAGGATAGGGAATTTTCGAAGGGAAACTAGGAAAGAAAATAGCATTTGAAATGTCAATAAAGAAAATATCTAATAAAAAATAAAAATAAGAAAAGAACTCTGTTTTGAGTGTTGTTATTGTCTTTCTTTCTTCCTTTCGTCCTTTCGTCCTTTCTTCCTTTCTTCCTTTCTTCCTTTCTTTCTTTCTTTTTCTTCAAAAGAAGGTCACTGTGAAGCTCAAACTGACCCCCAACCTGCCACAGCTCCTGCGTCCAGATTGTTTTGAATATTTTTAGTTTAAGGTACCTGTTAGACATTTAAGTAGACATGCCTTACTAGCAATTGGGTACACAAAATTTGAACTAATAATGAGTTCAGGCTGTAGATCTTAATTTTGAAGTAAAGGATATGTAAATGATACATGAAAGTGGTTTTCAGTCTAAGGGAACAAGATGTATCCAAGAAGGCTTCTCTCAAAGATCAACAGCCTCAGCCAAAACACAGTAGCACATGCTTTAATCCCAGCACATGAAAAGCAGGGTCAGGTAGATCCCTGTGAGTTCACGACCATCTTAGTCTACATAGCAAGTTTCAGGCCTAAAATTGTGAGGATTCTCTCTCAAAAATATTATGTCTCATTTAGAATACCCAACATACAATTTGCAAAACACAAGAAAATCAAGAAGGAAGACCAGAGTGTGGATACTTAATTCCTCCTTAGAATAGGGAACAAAATACCCATGAAAGGATACCCATGAAAGAAAGACAAAAGGATGGACTATCCAGAGATACCTCACCAGGGGATCCATACCATAATCAGTCAACAAACCCAGACAGAAAGAGTTTGCTGAAGGGACCCTGATATAACTGTCTCGTATGAGGCTATGCTAGTGCCTGGCAAATACAGAAGTGGTTACTCACAGTCATTTATATGATGGAACACAGGGCTCCCAATGGAGAAGCTAGAGAAAGTACCCAAGGAGATGAAGGGGTCTGCAACCCTATAAGAGGAACAACAATATGAACTAATCAGAATCCCCAGAGCTCTTGTCTCTAGGTGCATATGTAGCAGAAGATGGTCTAGTTGGCCATCATTGGGAAGAGAGGCCCCTTGGTATTGCAAACTTTATATGCCCCAATACAGGGAAACGCCAGGGCCAAGAAGTAGGAGTGGATAGGTAGAGGAGCAGGGCGGGGGGAGGGTATAGGGGACTTTCAGGATAGCATTTGAAATGTAAATTAAGAAAATATCTAATACAAAAATAAAAATAAGCCAGGCGTGGTGGCACACATCTTTAATCCCAGCACTTGGGAGGCAGAGGCAGGTGGATTTCTGAGTCCGAGGCCAGCCTGGTCTACAAAGTGAGTTCCAGGACAGCCGGGGCTATACAGAGAAACCCTCTCGAAAAAAACAAAACAAACAAACAAACAAAAAAAAAGGTAAAAAAATAATTATGTCTCAATGTCTCGTGGTTTCCCCAAATATATCAATGTTGATGTGCTTTTGGGATTCTATTAAGCAAGTAAATAATAGATAATTTACACTTGAAATGTTTTAGCAATATCATGTACTGAATGGATCAGAAAAAGATAAGAAATAAAAATATGAAGTAGGCTAAATTTTAAGACAGCCTCCTAAGATTTCGGTCTCTGGTGCAAATGCATTTTTTTTTAAAATCTGAATTAATTCAACCAAACCCTCATATAGGTTATACTGTGAAATAATTTTACAAATGAAGCCAGCCCTTCTAAACAGCTGACCTTAAAATAGAAAATGTATCTGGGTGAGTCTGATGTAATCGGGTAAGTCTGTAGAGGAATTTTAATCCAGTAGCATGGATAATCTGGCAAGGGATCAAATCCAAAGACTTTCTAGGTCTGTGTGATCTGGCTGCAGTATAGACACACCTGTTGTACATATCTTTACTCCCAAACAATAACATCTACTTGCTGGGCAGACAAAGTGACAAATCAGAAAAAGATTTGACTGGATGACTCAAGTGGAAATAGTATACATGCAATTCTCAGGAGAATAGCACAGGGGGGAAAAAAAACTATTTAAGGGAGAGAGTAAGTCTCTTTGTCAACTGAAATCAGTCGAGTTCGTGGAATTTCATTCAGTTCTATTCAGTTCATGCAGACAATACAGGGAGTTGAGAGTCAGTGCAGTGAACGCAGTGCAGTAGAGTTCATGAGGTCATGATGCTCACTTAGTGTAATACAGAGGCAGACTTTCCAAGCAGAGCAATTCAAGGAGTAGCTGAGAGTAGCTAGTTTGAATCAGTCACCTTGGAGAAGAATTTTGAGCCAGAACAGCTGAGTTGAATGAGCCACCCATAGTTCAGAAAGAACTAGAAGGGGTGAGCTTATTCAGCAGGAAGGCTCCTAGACAACAATTATATCTAGGGAATAAAAGTTACTTTTACATTATTTTTTAAAACAAAAGGCAAGAGATGAAGTATTAAGAGTCATTTGGTTCATGTGTCACTGCTGGCATGAAGATGGAAAAGCCACAAAGCATTAAGTAAAGTGTTCTATCAGACCTCAGAGCCAGCAAGAGTCAAAAGACCTCAGTGTCACAACCATAAGTAATTGAATTCTACCAAAAAATAAGCTTGGAATTGAATTTTCCTCAGAAATTATAGATTAAAACCCATTTCAGTGAAGACCTTTATTTCATTCCTTGTGATACTCTGAGAAGACAGCCCCTTTATACCATACCAGAGATTCCTGACCTACAGACCTGTGAGTTAATGAAAAGTGTTTTAAGTTACTACATTTACAACAATCCATCACACAGCAACAGCAACAGTAACAGTAACAACAACAAAAAAGACAGTATAACATTTTTCTAGGGCTGTGACAACAAAGTGTCACAAAGTTTAATAAACAACAGGAAATTATTTTCTTGCAATTCTGGAGACTAGATATCTGAGGCAGAATTATCAGTAAAGATGGCCTCTTCTAATACCCCCTTTCTTGCCTTGTAAATGGATGCCTTCTATGTCTGTTTTCATGTGCCATTTGGGGGAAGTAGGCACAACCAAGTCCATAGCACATAGACTATTTAGAAGATGTTTCTTGTAATTCAGATGAAAACTAACAGATCTGAATCAAGGACAACACAGTTACAAATAAAAAAAGCAAATGAATCCAACATGCAAATATTACCAAAATATTGACGGGTTTGCTGACAGATCATATATGAAGGAAAGAGTGAAAATATGAACAAATGAATAATATTCTCTAGGAAATTTTGATGAATTTATTATTATTATTATTATTATTATTATTATTATTATTATTATTATTGAAATGAAGGACTAGAACAGGTATTTTTCCCCCAGGGAAATCAAAGCTTGGTTTGGGGTGTGTTCAGATGCCAAGTAGCCATGAATCCACAACTAAGAAAGACAGTTTGGAGATATAAAGTGGAGCACATCAGCATTTAGATGGTACTGATGACATGAGAATAGAAAAAAACATTTTTTTCCTGAAAATATTTAAAATTGAAGCTTCAAAAGTTACTATAGAGTGTGTGATATGAGGATATCACAGTCCTCTTTGATTGGTATGCTATTTCTTTCAAAGTTGTATGGTTAATTATTATCCTATGCTAGCAGTAAGTGTTGTGATTTCCTTATAGCATTAAATAGCCATAATAAGTTACTTACAGGATGGAAAGTTCAGCCAATGTTTGTCTGGAGGGAGGAGACTTGAGCATGCATGAAGAAAAGATAAGCACTGACTTCAAATGAAAAAGTACTTAAGAGTAATACTAAACTGTTGACTTTGTTATACAGAATAGTGGCAAAATATTGAAGGGTTTGAAGCAGTAGTATAACTAAAAACAGTGTATTAATAAAATTAATCTTGTCCTAGTAAAATAAACAAGCTGGAGAAAGAAAGATAAGGTAAAGGATAATTGAGTTTAGAATTCCAACATAGACAGACAGATTTGATGCTACAAAATCATGTTGAAGAATCTCAGAGCAAGGGTTCATGGTAATTCAGAAAATGCTAATATATTTTTCTTGGTAGAAAGCAGTTGTAGTTTGACACGTAGTACATCCATAAAAGAATGACAATTTTCTTCCAGTTTACTGTAGGCTTTATTTCCAATTATTGAGCCCATGAGACACAAATTAAATACTTCACTTGCCAGTGGAGCAGTATAAGAAAATTGAATCTCCATCAGTCTCCCCTGTGTTCCAGGGCTTTATAAGAAACAAGCAATTAGCAGTTTTGAACTATGTCCTAGTAAGACATCCTGAAACAATTTCCTTGTGGCCCATGTACCTCCTTAAGTAAATATTACTTCATAATGTCATTTTTTTATTTGGTCACCATCCTTTCTCAGAAGTTAATTAAGGCTACTATAGCCTTTAGATTTGAAACATTACCAGGGCAGATTTTTTTTCACCTGAGTTTGAATTTAAAGCATGGGTGGTAAATTTGGAAAAAGAAGTTTATATCTGCTCTCTATGATTAAAATTTACAAGAGTAAGTTCCTTGTGGTAGCTGGGCCTCCTCTCACTTGGCTACTCTCATTAAAAGTCAGTAAGTTAGTTTCCCCATTGATGATGTAAATGGGAGGGTCTGCAGACTTGAATATGGTGTGGCAGCTACTGCAGCTCTATTAGAAAGTTCATATTCATCATTATGAAATGACTTAATCGCTGTAGAAATTCTTGTCATCAGATCAATCTCCAAGATAGGATGTGCTCAATTTACCTGGAGTTGTTAGAACTATAAATACCAGCTAAGGCTTAAACTTTTTCTACCTTCATGGGTTCTAGGAATAATCACAGGTAATCATTTAAGATTGCTTATAATTCACAGTTACTTGCCTTATGACTACATATATTCTTTATGAGGTTTTATTCATTCCAGGCAACATTACTAGATTTAGGAATGCAATCCCCATCTAAATCCCAACGTAATTCTTCAAAGTCATGTACATGTAAAGAGCAATTTTCAAATTTATTCGGAACTGCAAAAAAAAAAACCAAGAATAGCAAAAATAATTCTTAATAATAAAAGCCTGGGGGAATCACCATCACTGACCTCAAGCTTTACTACAGAGCAATACAGATAAAAACTGCATGGTATTGGTACAGAGACAGACATGTTGATCAATGGAATAGAACTGAAGACCCAGAAATAAAAGCAAACACTTATGGACACTTGACCTTTGACAAAGAATCCAAAAATATACAATGGGACAAAGAAATCATCTTTAATAAGTGGTACTGGTCTAACTTTCTGTTTGTATGTAGAAAAAAATTAAAATAGATCCATATTTGTCACCTTGCACAAAGGTCAAGGACATCAACACAAAACCAGATACATTAAATCTAATAGAAGAGAGATTGGGAAAGAGCCTTGAACTCTTTGGCACAGGGGAAATTTCCTAAACAGAATTCCAGTGGCTCATGCTCTAAGATCAAGAACTAATAAATGGAACCTCATGAAACTGGAAAGCTTCTGTAAGGCAAAGGACATAGTTGATAAGTCAAATCGGCAACCTACAGATTGGGAAAAAAAACTTCACTAACCCCAAATCCGATAGAGGACTAATATCCAAAATATATAAAGAACTCAAGAAGCTAATCACCAAAAAACCCAAACAACTCAATCAGAAAATAGAGGATAGAACTAAACAGAGATTTCACAATGGAAGAATCTCGACTGGCTGACAACCAGCTAAAGAAATGTGCAAAGTCCTTTGTGATCAGAGAAATGCAAATCAAACCGACCCTGAGATTCCACCTTACACCAGTCAGAATGGCTAAGATCAAAACCTCAGGTGATAACACATGTTGAAGAGGATGTGGAGAAAGAGAAACACTTCTCCACTGCTGGTGGGATTGAAAATTGGTAAAACTACTCTGGAAATCAATCTGGAGGTTCCTCAGAAAATTGGAAATAGATCTACCTGAAGGACCAGCAGTACCACTCTTGAGAATATACCCAAAAGATGTCCCACCATGCCACAGGGGCATGTGTTCCACTGTGTTCATAGCAGCCTTATTTGTGATAGCCAGAAGCTAGAAACAACCCAGCTGTCCCACAACAGAATAATGGATACAGAAAATGTGGATCACAATGGAATACTACTCAGCTATTAAGAATGAGGACATCCTGAGTTTTGTAGGCAAATGGATGGAACTATAAAATATCATCCTGATTAAAGTAACTCAGACCTTTGCATGGTAAAACACACACATAGTATGTACTCATTAATAAGTGTGGATAGTAGCCAAACAAACAAACAAAAAACAAAGCCAAGCCAAGACAAAAAAAATTACAGAATACACAAGATACCGTATACAGAACTCAAAAAGGTCAACAAGCTGAAGTGCCCAAGTGAAGACGCCTCAGTCCCACTTGGGAGAGAGAAGAAAGCAATCACAAGTGGGAAGGGATGGAGGGACCTAGGAGGGAAAGTTGATGGGGTGGGGAAGAGGGAGTTGGGGAGGGGAACCTGATCTGGTATTGGGTGAGGGAAAAGGATGGAACCCATTAGACCCAGCAGAAATAATGTACACTGGCAACTTAGGGGTGGGTAGGAGGTTGGGGGGGGACCTTCCAGAATGCACTAGAGACCTGGGAAGTGAGAGACTCTCAGGACTCGACGGGAGGAACCTTAGATGAAATGCTGGATGAGGACATTTATAGAGCCTACCTCGCAGGAAGACAGAACATCAAGTGAGGGATGAGGATCTATCCCACAGTCACATCTCTGACCCATAATTGTTCCTGTCTGAAAGAATTACAGGGATGGAAATGGAGAGGAGCCTGAGGAAAAGAAGGCGCAGTGACAGGTCCAAAGTGGGATGCAGATCAAAGGGAGGTCCCAAGGCCTGACATTATTACTGAGGATCACAAAAAGGGGACCTAGCATGTCTATCCTCCCAAAGATCCAACAAGCAGCTGAAAGAGTCAGATGCAGTTATTTGCATCCAACCAAATGACAGAAGCAGCTGACTGCTTTTGTTGAGTTAGAGAAGGCTGAAAGAAGCTGAGAAGGGTGATCATGCAGGGGGACCAGGATTCTCAATTAATCTGGACCCCTGAGATCTCTCCAACACTGGACCAGCAAACAGGCAGCATACACAAGCTGATATGAGGCCCCCAACACACATACAAGAGAGAACTGCCTGGTCTGTGTTTATTCTGAGATGATGCACCTAACACTCAAGCGACTGGAGGGCCCAGGGAATTTAGAGGTCAAGTGGGAACATCCATGTGGAGACAGGGAGATGGGGAGGAGATATGAGATGTGGAACTGTAAGAGGGTGGACAGGGAAGGGATTAAAATATGGAGGGTAAAAAAATTAATTAGTTAGTTAATTAAAATTGCTGGTGATGGAATTGTAGAAAAGGTGATGGAATTGAAGAAAACCATTCAATATCTAAAAATGGAAGTAGAAACAATCAAGAAAACCCAAAGAGAGACAACTCTGGAGATAGAAACCCTAGGAAAGAAATCAGGAACCATAGATGTGAGCATCAGAAACAGAATACAAGAGATGGAAGAGATAATCTCAGGTGCACAAGATTCCATAGAGATCATGGACACAACAATCAAAGAAAAGGCAAAATACAAAAAGATCCTAACTCAAAACATCCAAGACATCCAGGACAAATTGAGAAGACCAAACCTACAGATAATAGGAGTAGATGAGAATGAAGGTTCTCAACTTAAAGGGCCAGCAAATATCTTCAACAAAATCATAGAAAAAAACTTCCCATACCTAAAGACAGAGATGCCCATGAACATACAAGAGGCTACAGAACTCCAAACAGACTGGACCAGAAAAGAAATTTCTCCCAACACATAATAATCAGAACAACAAATGCACTAAATAAAGACAGAATATTGAAAGCAGTAAGGGAAAAAGGTCAAGTAACATATAAAGGCAGGCCTATTAGAATCACTCCAGATTTCTCACCAGAGACTATGAAAGCCAGAAGATCCTGGACAGATGTTACACAGACACTAAGAGAACACAAATGCCAGCCCAGGCTACTATACCCAGCAAAACTGTCAATTACCATAGATGGAGAAATCAAAGTTTTCCATGACAAAACTAATTTCGCACATTATCTTTCCATGACTCCAGCCCTTCAAAGGATAATAACGGGAAAACATCAACTCAAAGATGGAAACTACACCCTAGAAAAAATAAGAAAGTAATCCTTTAACAAAACTAAAAGAAGAGAGCCACAAGAACAGACTCCCATCTTTAACATAAAAAAAAAAAAAAAACCAGGAAGTAACACTAACTTTTCTTTGATTTCTCTTAACATCAATGGACTCAATTCCCCAATAAAAAGACATAAACTAACAGACTGGCTACACAAACAAGACCCTACATTTTGCTGCTTACAGGAAACCCACCTCAGAGACAAAGACAGACACTACCTCAGAGTAAAAGGCTGAAAAACAATTTTCCAAGCAAATGGCTCGAAGAAACAATCTAATAGCTCATAAAATTGACTTCCAACCCAAAGTTATCAAAAAAGACAAGGAGGGGCACTTCATACTCATCAAAGGTAAAATCCACCAAAATGAACTCTCAATTCTAAATATCTATGCTCCAAATATAAGGGCAGTCACATTCATTAAAGAAACTTTAGTAAAGCTCAAAGCACACACTGCACCTCACACAATAATAGTGGGAGACATCAACACCTCACTCTCACCAGTGGACAGATCCTGGAAACAGCAACTAAACAGAGACACATGGACACTAACAGAAGTTATGAAACAAATGGATTTAACAGATATCTATAGAACATTTTATCCTAAAACAAAAGGATATACCTTCTTAGCACCTCATGATACCTCCTCCAAAATTGACCATATAATTGTTCACAACACAGGCCTTAACAGATAAAAAATATTCAAATTATCCCATGCATCCTAACAGATCACCACGGACTAAGGCTGATATTCAATAACAGCAGAAATAATAGAAAGCCAACATTCATATGGAAACTGAACAACACTCTACTCAATGATACCTTGGTCAAGGAAGAAATAAAGAAAGAAATTAAAGACTTTTTAGAGTTTAATGAAAATTAAGCCACAACATACCCAAACTTATGGGACACAATTAAAGCAGTCCTAGGAGGAAAACTCATAGCCCTGAGTGCCTCCAAAAGGAAACTAGAGAGAGCATATACTAGCAGTCTGACAGCACACCTAGAAACTCTAGAACGAAAGGAAGCAAATTCACCCAAGAGGAGTACACAGCAAGAAATAATCAAACTCAGAGCTGAAATCAACCAAGTGGAAACAAAAATAACTATTCAAAGAATCAACCAAACCAGGAGCTGGTTCTTTGAGAAAATCAATAGGATAGATAAAACCTTAGCCAGACTAACTAGAGGGCAGAGGGACATTATCCGAATTAACAAAATCAGAAATGAAAAAGGAGATATAACAACTGATCCTGAGGAAATCCAAAACATCATCAGATCCTACTGCAAAAGCCTATACTAAACAAAACTGGAAAACCTGGATGAAATGGACAACTTCCTAGACAGATACCAGGTAGCAAAGTTAAATCAGGATCAGATTAACAATCTCAACAGTCCCATTTCCCCTAAAGAAATAGAAGCAGTCATTAATAGTCTCCCAAACAAAAAAAGCCCAGGACCAGATGGGTTCAGTGCAGAGTTCTATCAGACCTTCAAAGAAGACCTAATTCCAACTCTCCTCAAGCTATTCCACAAAATAGAAACAGAAGTTTCTCTACCCAATTCTTTCTACAAAGCCACAATTACTCTGATACCTAAACCATACAAAGATCCAACAAAGAAAGAGAACTTTAGACCAATATCCCTTATAAATATTGATACAAAACTACTCAATAAAATCTTTGCAAACTGAATCCAAGAACACAACAAAACAATCATCCATCTTAACCAAGTAGGCTTCATCCCAGAGATGCAGGGATGGTTTAATATATGGAAATCCATCAAGGTAAGCCACTATATAAACAAACTCAAAGACAAAAATCACATGATCATCTCCTTAGATGCTGAGAAAGCATTTGACAAAATCCAGCACCCACTCATGATAAAAGTCATGGAAAGATCAGGGATTCAAGTCCCATACATAAACATAATAAAAGCAATCTACAACAAACCAGTAGCCAACATCAAAGTAAATGGAGAGAAGCTGCAAGCAATTCCACTAAAATCAGGGACTAGACAAGGCTGCCCACTTTCTCCCTACCTATTCAATATAGTACTTGAAGTCCTCGCCAGAGCAATTCGACAACAAAAGGAGATCAAGGGGTTACAAATTGGAAAGGAAGAAGTCAAAATATAACTATTTGCAGATGATATGATAGTATATATAAGTGACCCTAAAGATTCCACCAGAGAACTCGTAAACCTGATAAACAGCTTCAGCACAGTAGCTGGATATAAAATTAACTCAAACAAATCAGTGGCTTTTCTCTACACAAAAGATAAACAGGATGACAAAGAAATTAGGGAAACAACACCCTTCACAATAATCATAAATGATATAAAATACCTTGGTGTGAATCTAACTAAGGAAGTTAAAGATCTGTATGACAAGAACTTCAAGTCTCTGAAGAAAGAAACTGAAGAAGATCTCAGAAGATGGAAAGATCTCCCATTCTCATTGAGTGGCTGGATTAATATAGTCAAAATGGCTATCCTGCTGAAAGCAATCTACATATTTAATGCAATCCCCATCAAAATTCCAACTCAATTCTTCACTGAGATAGAAAGGGCAGTTTGCAAATTCATCTGGAATAACAAAAAACCTAGAATAGCAAAAACTATCTTCAACAATAAAAGAACCTCTGGTAGAATCACCATGCCTGACCTCAAGCTGTACTACAGAGCAATTGTGATAAAACAAACAAACAAACAAACAAAAAAACAACTGCATGGTACTGGTATAACAACAGACAGGTAGACCAATGGAATAGAATTGAAGACCCAGAAATGAACCCACACAACTTTGGTCACCTTATCTTTTTTCCCCATTTACATTTCAAATGTTATCCCAAAGGTCCCCTATACCCTCCCCCATCCCCCGCCCTGCTCCCCTACCCACCCACTCCTACATCTTGGCCCTGGCATTCCCCTGTACTGGGGCATATAAAGTCTGCATGACCAAGGGGCCTCTCTTCCCAATGATGTCCAACTAGGCCATCTTCTTCTATATATGCAGCTAGGGACATGAGCTCTGGGGGTACTAGTTAGTTCCTGTTATTCTTCCACATTAGGATTGAAGACCCCTTCAGCTCTTTGGGTAATTTCTCTAGCTCCTTCCTTGTGAGTCCTGAGTTCTTTCTAATAGCTGATTGTGAGCATCCACTTCCATGTTTGCCACGCATTGGTATAGCCTCCCACAGCTATATCAAGGCTAAAACTATCCACTGGAAAAAAGACAGCATTTTCAACAAATGGTGCTGGCACAACTGGCAGTCAACATGTATAAGAATGCGAATTGATGCATTCCTATCTCCTTGTACAAAGCTCAAGTCTAAGTGGATCAAAGACCTCCACATTAAACCAGAGACACTGAAATTCATAGGGGAGAAAGTGGGGGAAACCCTTGAAGATATGGGCACAGGGGTTAAATTCCTAAACAGAACACCAATGGCCTGTGCTGTAAGATCACAAATCAACAAATGGGACCTTATAAAATTGCAAAGCTTCTGTAAAGCAAAAGATACTGTCAATAAGACAAAAAGGCCACCAATGGATTGGGAAAGAATTTTTACCAATCCTAAATCTGATAGGAGGCTAATATCCAATATTTACAAAGAGCTCAAGAAGCTGAACTCCAGAAATTCAAATAACCCCATTAAAATGGGGTACAGAGATAAACAAAGAATTCTCAACTGAACAATGCCAAAGGGCTGAGAAGCACCTTAAATAATGATCGAAATCCTTAATCATCAGAGAAATGCAAATCAAAAAACCCTGAGATTCCACCTCACACCAGTCAGAATGGCTAAGATCAAAAATTCAGGTGACAGCAGATGCTGGGAGGATGTGGAGAAAGAGGAAAACTCCTTCATTGTTGGTGGGATTGCAAATTGGTACAACCACTCTTGAAATCAGTCTGGTGGATTCTCAGAAAACTGGACATGGTACTACCGAAAGATCCAGCAATACCTCTACTGGACATATACCCAGAAGATATTCCAACTGGTAACAAAGACACATGCTCCACTATGTTCATAGCAGCCTTATTTATAAAAGCCAGAAGCTGGAAAGAACCCAGATGTCCTTCAACAGAGGAATGGATACAGAAAATGTGGTACATTTACACAATGGAGTACTACTCAGCTATTAAAAACAATGAATTTATGAAATTCTTGAGCAAATGGATGTATCTGGAGGATATCATCCTGAGTGAGGTAACCCAATCACAAAAGAAGTCACTTAATATGTACTCACTGATAAGCAGATATTAGCCCAGAAACCTAGAATACCCAAGATACAATTTCCAAAACACAAGAAAATCAAGAAAGACCAATGTGTGGATACTTCATTTCTCCCTAGAATAGGGATTAAAATATACATGGAAGTCAGCTATATCATGGTCCCTTCAGTAAACACTTGCTGTCCTATGCAATAGTGTCTGGGCCAAGAAGCTGGAGTGGGTGGGCAGGGGAGCAAGGAGGGGGGAGGGGATTTTCGGGATAGCAGTTGAAATGTAAATTAAGAAAATATCTAATAAAAAATATACATTGAAGGAGGTGCAGAGACAAAGTTTGGAGCTAATTAAAGGATGGACCATCCAGAGAGTACCCCACCCGGGTGGTCCATCACATAATCAGCCACCAAATGCAGACACTACTGCATATGCCAGCAGGATATTGCTGAAAGGACCCTGATATAGCTGTCTCCTGTGAGGCTTTGACAGTCCCTGACAAATACAGAAGTGGATGCTCACAATCATCTATAAGGCAGAACACAGTGTCCCCAATGTAGGAGCTAGAGAGTGTACCCAAGAGCTGTAGGGGTCTGCAATCCTATAGATGGAAGAATAATATGAACTAATTAGAACCCCCAGAGCTCATGCCTCTAGCCGCATATGTATTAGAAGATGGCCTAGTTGGCCATTATTGGGGAAGAAAGGCCCTTGATCTAACAATGTTTATATGCCCCAGTACAGGGAAATGCCAGGGCCAAGTAGTGGGGGTGGGTGGGTAGGGGAGCAGGGCAGGGGGAGGGTATAGGGGACTTATGGGATAACACTTGAAATGTAATTGAAGAAATTATCTAATAATAAATAAATAATTTTAAAAATTGCTTATAATTTATACTTACCTGTGATTACATATATTCTTTATGAGGCGTCATTCATTCATTCATTCATTCAACATTACTAAATTTACGTCTAACTAAATTTAGTTACAATTTCTGGGGTGTTAGTACTGCACTCTAGACCATCACATAGACCTCTAATTGTTGTGATAGTTGCTGGATGGCTTTTAATAATAACCTTTAGGAGAGAATTCATATCTGTTACATTGATGCCCCTAGCATCATAACTTCTTTCGGACAACACATAGCACATTATGATTTGATGAATAAGTAACTCCATTGCCTTAATAATTCAAAATCCATGACAACTTACTATTCTTGGAAATGGTACTAGTTTGCCTTCACTGCTAAAGGGTTTAAATAAGAAGGAAAGTCCCTTTTCTATTGTCTATAGTACAGTCCCATAGACTGGACCCACATTTAAATAACAGGTACAAAAATGAGAAACCAGCTTTAGGACCGACTTTTATTACTTTTTGCTTCCTGTCTGAAGCTACATCAAGCTAATGCTTCCACAATTAGACCAGTTCTCATGATCATGATTGTCTCATGACAGAGGGTACTCTGCAACTATGAGATAGAATACACTCCTTCCTTCCTTCCTTCCTTCCTTCCTTCCTTCCTTCCTTCCTTCCTTCCTTCCTTCCTTTAACATGTTTTTATCAGGTATTTTGTCACAGCAACAAGGACAGTAATTAATATAGAGCCTGTACTCCTTGGCAGGACAAAGTCATTCCACATGGAAATTATCTAATAATGTCTACAAGATGTGACTATAAAACTACTAATAGAAAACCTATAGTGTGGTAGTACACTCCTATAAACCCAGCTCTTCAACAGGACAAGGAGGCAAAGTCATAGGAAGCTACTCTAGATAATATTGAGATTCCCATCTCAAATTTAACAAACTAAAAATAAAAGCAAAAATTTCTATCAAAAAATAAAGCATAAAAGTTCTACAATATTTCCTTTAAAGCATAAAATCAGAAACATCTATTACTTTAAAGTGTTCAATGTAACAAAGAAAATAATCAGCAAACTGAAGAGGCCACCTAAGGAATTGGAGAATATATATGAAAATTATCTCCCTAATTTGATATTAATTAACCCAACTTTAAATCATGGACAAAGGACTTGAACAGCCATTTTCTTTCTTTCTTTCTTTCTTTCTTTCTTTCTTTCTTTCTTTCTTTCTTCCTTTCTTTCTTTCTTTCTTTCTTTCTTTCTTTCTTAATAATTTTTTAAATGCATTTTTTTAGGTCACCAAATTTTATAAAATCTTGAGCTTTCCAATCCTTGAAAAACTGTCTAATTTCTTACTAAATGCATGTATTTTTAAACACCTTACAATATACTTGGAATTTGGACTGCAAAAGTTTTAAATACTTGTTAAATTTACTTATAGGTATATATTGAAGATTTTCTTTGAATTTTTAATTTCTTCCTATTTGCTACTGGAATATAATGGAAATTGATTTTTATCTTGATTTGCCAATTAAAAAATAATAATTCTAATTATATATTTGAAGATTCTTCCAAAGTTTCTATTATAACGTATCACACACTCAAAAATAATTTTTGATTAATTTTCTCTCTAATATTTATGGTTTTGTGATGTAGTTTTAATATACTGCCAAGGTTGAGCTTAAAGTTATGAAAAGTTCCAACGGATATCATTTGACACCCTCCTGAATGTATTGTACTATTGGGATGCAGTATAACTATTAATCAATAACTGTATGTTTTAAATGTTGTTCTTACTATCCACAATACCCAGGAAAATTAATAATGTTTACAACAGGCTGATATCTCTGTGCTTAGTCTGATCATTGAATGAATGTTTTTTAACATTTCACCTGACACAGGGCATTGGAGGTATTTTTTGACAGAATTCTAATGGCTCAGGCTCTAAGATCAAGATTTAATAAATAGGACCTGATGAAACTGAAAAGCTTCTGTAAGGCAAAGGACAGAGTCAATAGGACAAATGCGCAACTGACAGATTGGGAAACAATCTTCACGAACCCTACATCCAATAGAGGGCTAATATCCAAAATATGTAAAGAACTCAAGAAAGTAACCACTAAAAAAACCCAAACAACCCAATCAAAACATGGAATATAGAGCTAAATGGAGAATTTTCAACAGAAGAATCTCTAATGACAGAGAAGAACTTAAAGAAATGTTTACAGAGTTGTTTTGATTTGCATTTCCCTGATGATTAAGGATGGTGAACATTTTTTCAGGTGCTTCTCAGCCATTTGGTATTCCTCTGTTGAGAATTCTTTGTTTAACTCTGTGCCCCACTTTTTAATGGGGATATTTGATTTTCTGGTGTCCACCTTATTGAGTTCTTTATATATATTGGATATCAGTCCCCTATCCGACTTAGGATTGGTAAAGATCCTTTCCCAATCTGTTGGTGGCCCTTTTGTCTTGTTGACAGTATCTTTTGCCTTACAGAAGCTTTGCAACTTTATGAGGTCCCATTTGTCAATTCTCGCTCTTACAGCACAAGCCATTGCTGTTCTATTCAGGAATTTTTNCCAAGGAGCGGAAGGGGTCTTCAACCCTCTAGGTGGAAGAATAACATGAACTAACTAGTTCCCCCTGCGCTCATGTCTCTAGCTGCATATATGGAAGAAGATGGCCTAGTTGGCTATCATTGGGAGGAGAGGCCCCTTGGTCATACAGACTCTATATGCCCCAGTACAGGGGAATGCCAGGGCCATTACGTGGGAGGGGTTGGTTAGGGGAGCAGGGCGGAGACGCGGGAGGGTAAGGGAAAATTTCTGGATAACAGGTGAAATGTAAATGAAGAAAATATCTAATAAAGAGAAAGAAATGTTTACAGAGACAAAGTTCAGAGCTGAGACAGAAAGAAGGACCATCCAGATAATGCCTCACCTGGGGATCCATCCCATAAACAACCACCAAATTCAGACACTTTTGCATATGGCAGTAAGCTTTTGCTGACAGGACCTTGATATAGCTGTCTCTCGTGAGGCTATGCCAGTTCCTGGCAAATACAGAAGTGGATGCTCATAGTCATCTATTGGATGGAACACAGAGCCCCTAATGAAGGAGCTAGAGAAAGTATCCAAGGAGCTAAAGGGGTCTGCAACCCTATAGGAGGAACAACAATATGAACTAACCAGTACCCTCCAGAGCTTGTGTCTCTAGTTGCATTGTGTAGCAGAGGATGGCCTAGTAGGCCATCAATGGGAGGAAAGGCCCTTGATCTTGTGAAGATTATATGCCAAGTATAGGAGAATGCCAGGGCCAGGAACTGGGAGTGGGAGGGTTGGGGAGCAGGGTGGGGGGAGGGTATAGGGGACTTTCGGGTAGCATTTGAAATGTAAATGAAGAAAATATCTAATAAAAACTTGTTTTTGAAAAAAAGTGTTAAAAAAAAAGAAAGGTTTAAAGTTCTTAGTGATCAAGGGAATGCAAATCAAAATGACCCTGATATTCCACCTTACACTAATCAGGATGGCTAAGATAAAAAAAAGTCAGGTGACAGCATAGGTTGGCTAGGATGTGGAGAAAGAAGAACACTGCTGATGGGATTGCAAACTGATACACTCTGGAAATCCATCTGGAGGTTCCTCAGAAAATTGGAAATAGATCTACCTGAAGACCCAGCTATACCACTCTTAGGCATATACCCAAAAGATGCCCCACCATGCTACAGGGCATGTGTTCCACTATGTTCATAGAGGCCTTATTTGTAATAACCAAAAGCTGGAAACAACTCAGATGTCACATGATAGAAGAATAGATACAGAAAATGTGGTTCATTTATACAATAGAATAATACTCAGCTATTAAGAACAAAGACATCATGAATTTTACAGGCAAATTGATGGGACTATAAAGTATCATCCCCAGTGAAGTACTTCAGACACAAAAGACAAGCATGGTACGTACTCACTGATTAGTGGATATTAGCCAAAAATGTACAGAATACCCAGGATCCAGCTCAGAGATGAGAAGAGATTTAACAAGGAGGAAGGCCCAAGTAAGGTTGCCTCAATCCCTTCAAGGGCTGAGAGAAGAAAGCAATCACAGTGGGGCAGAAGGAGGAACAGAGCTAGGTGGGAGGCAGGAAGGAGTGGGAAAGGGGAAGCATGATCTTTTATTATGGGGGAAGCTTGGAGAGAAGCCCTGAAAGCCAATAAACTGAATTATGCAACCAAAGGGTTTGGGAGGTAGGGGGACCCTCTAGAATGTACCAGAAAGCTAGGAGGTGAAAGACTCTGAGGACACAAAGGACAAAATCCCCAACAGTGGGGAGAGGGAACTTGTAGAGTCCACCTCCAATAGAAAGGCAAGGGAGGTATCCACACTTTGGTCTTAGTTCTTGATTTTCTTTTGTTTTGCAAATTGTATCTTGGGTATTCTAAGTTTCTGGGCTAATATCTACTTATCAGTGAGTGAATATCAAGTGACTTCTTTTTGATTTGGTTACCTCACTGTCTTAGTCAGGGTTTCTATTCCTGCACAAACACCATGACCAAGAAGCAAGTTGGGGAGGAAAGGATTTATTTGACTTACACTTCCATACTGCTGTTCATCACCAAGGAAGTCAGGACTGGAACTCAAGCAAGTCAGAAGGCAGGAGCTAATGTAGAAGCCATGGAGGGATGTTTTTTACTAGCTTGCCTCCCCTGGCTTGCTCAGCCTGCTCTTATAGAACCCAAGACTGCCAGCCCAGAGATGGTCCCACCCACAAGGGGCCCTTGATCACTAATTGAGAAAATGCCTCACAGCTAGATCTCATGGAGGCATTTCCCCAACTGAAGCTCCTTTCTCTGTGATAACCCAGCTGTGTCAAGTTGACACAAAAACTAGCCAGTACACTCACTAAGGATGATATCCTCCAGATATATCCATTTACCCAAGAATTTCATAAATTCATTGTTTTTAATAGCTGAATAGTATTCCATTGTGTAAATGTACCACATTTTTTGTATCCATTACTCTGTTGAGGGACATCTGGGTTCTTTCCAGATTCTGGCTATTATAAATAAGGCTACTATGAACATAGCAGAGCATGTGACCTTATTACCAGTTGGAACATCTTCTGGGTATATGCCCAGTAGAGGTGTTGCTGGATCTTCCGGTAGTACTATGTCCAATTTTCTGAGGAACCTCCAGACTGATTTCCAGAGTGGTTGTACCAGTTTGCAATCCCACCGACAATGGAGGAGTGTTTCTCTTTCTCCACAACCTCACCAGCATCTTCTGTCACCTGAGTTTTTGATCTTAGCCATTCTGACTGGAATCTCAAGTTTGTTTTGATGTGCATATCCCTGATGATTAAGGATGTTGAACATTTTTTCATGTGCTTCTCAGCCATTAGGTATTCCTCACTTTAGAATTCTTTGTTTAGCTCTGTTCCACATTTCTTTTTTTTGTTTGTTTGTTTGTTTTCTTTTTTCCCAACTTTTATTAGATATTTTCTTCATTTACATTTCAAGTGTTATCCAGAAAGTTCCCTATACCCTCCCCCCTCCCGGCCCTGCTCCCCTACCCATCTGCTCCCATTCTTGGCCCTGGCGTTCCCCTGTATTGGGGCATATAAAGTCTGCATGACCAAGGGGCCTCTCTTCCCACTGATGGCCAACTAGGCCATCCTCTTCTATATATGCAGCTAGAGACATGAGCTCAGGGGGTACTAGTTAGTTCATGGTTATTCTTCCACCTATAAGGTTGAAGACCCCTTCAGCTCCTTGGGTACTTTCTCTAGCTCCTTCCTTGGGAACCCTGTGTTCCATCTAATAGCTGATTGTGAGCTTCCACCTCCATGTTTGCCAGGCATTGGTATAGTTTCCCCCGAGACAGCTATATCCGGGTCCTTTCAGCACTATCTTGCTGGCATATGCTATAGTGTCTATGTTTGGTGGCTGATTGTGGGATGAATCCCTGGCAGCCGCAGTCATTGGGTCCAACCTTGTTCCACATTTCTTAATGGGGGTTATTTGAATTTCTGGAGTCCAGCTTATTGAGCTCTTTGTATATATTGGATATTACTCCCTTATCAGATTTAGGATTGATAAAAATCCTTTCCCAATCTGTTGGTGGCTTCTTTGTCTTATTGACAGTGTCTTTTTCCTTACAGAAGCTTTGCAATTTTATAAGGTCCCATTTGAAAAACCCATGAAAGGAGTTACAGAGACAAAGATTGGAGCTAAGATGAAAGGATGGACCATCCAGAGACTACCCCACCCGGGGATCCACCCCATAATCAGCCACCAAACACAGACACTATTGCATATGCCAGCAAGATTTTGCTGAAAGGACCCTGATATAACTATCTCGAGTGAGGCTATGCCAGTGTCTAGCAAATATAGAAGGGGATGCTCATAGTCATCTATAGGATGGAACACAGGGCCCCCAATGGAAGAGCTAGAGAAATTACCCAAGGAGCTGAAGGGTTCTATAACCCTTTAGGAGGAACTACAGTATGAACTAACCAGTACCTCCAGAGCTTGTGTCTCTAGATGCATATGTAGCAGAAGATGGCCTAGTCAGCCATCATTGGAAAGAGAGGCCCCTTGGTCTTACAAACTTTATATGCCCCAGTACAGGGAAAAGCCAGGGCCAAGAAGTGGGAGTTGGCGGGTAGGGAAGCAGAGCACGGGGAGAGTATAGAGAACTTTTAGGATATCATTTAAAATGTAAATAAAGAAAATATCTAATAATAACAATAACAACAACAACAACAACAACAATAATAATAATAATAATTATTATTATTATTATTATTATTATTATTATTATAAAAGAAAGGCAAGGTATCAAGTGGGGGATGGAGTTACCATCCCACAATCAAAACTTCTGATCCAGAATTGTTCCTGTCTTAAAAAAAAAAAACCCAAAAAACTGCAGGGACAAAAACTGAGAAAAGAAGGAGGGAAAAGAGGTCCTGTGACAGGCCCAACTTGGGATCCATCTCTTGGGAGGCTCTAAGGTCTGATGCTATGGTGTGCTTACAGACAGAATCTTAGCATGGATGTCCTCTGTTAGGCCCAACAAGCAGCTGACCAAGACAAAAGCAGATAGACCCAACCAATGGACTGAAGTTGGGGACTCCTGTGGTTGAATTAGAAAAAGGTTGGAAGAAGCTGAGAAGGGCAAACTCATAGGAAGAACAGCAATCTCAACTAACCTTGACTGGAGAGATCTCTCAGACACTGAGCCACCAACCAGGCAGCATGTACTAGCTTGTCTGAGGCCCTCAACACATATACATCAGAGGACTGTCTGGTCTGGCCTCAGTGTGAGAAGAGAGGCTTAACCCTCAAGAGATTTGAGGACTCAGGGAGTGGGGAATTCTGATGCAGTAGCAGTTGGGGAGTGGAGACATCCTCTTGGAGTCAGGGAGAGGGGGAATGGGATAAGGAACAGTCACAGGACAGTCTTGCAGGGCAGTAATGACTGGAATGTAGAATAAATAAATAAATAAATAAATAAATAAATAAATAAATAAATGTAATAAAAGAAAAAGAAAAATAGTATATTAAAATAAATAAGTACAACAAAAAGGATAAAGGTATCTGAGTAGGACCTTTCATTATTCTCTTATTCTTAACTATGAATAATACATAATTAGCTCCCTCAGTGTCTTGCCATCAGGATTTTCTCTTCATGTTAGAAGGCACACTGAAATTGTGAGCCAAAATAAAGCCTTTATCTCAGAAGCTGATTTTATTGGTATATTTTGTCAATGGGAAAAATAACTAAAGACATTGGTTTGAATGAGAATGGCATGCATAGGCTCATGTATTTGAATGCTTAGTCCCCAGTTAATGGAACTGATTGGAAAGAGTTAATATCTACAGGTGTTGTCTCTGTGCAGGCATTGTTTATGCAACAGGGTTGTTAAGATTGCATGGGTACAACTCTTTCATACAGATAACACTGTCTTGAAACAGTCATTCTTTCCATTGTTTCTTTTTTTTTATTAGATAATTTCTTCATTTACATTTCAAGTGTTATCCAGAAAGTTCCCTATACCCTCCCCCCTCCTGGCCCTGCTCCCCTACCCACCCGCTCCCACATCTTGGCCCTGGCGTTCCCCTGTATTGGAGCATATAAAGTCTGCATGACCAAGGGGCCTCTCTTCCCAATGATGGCCAACTAGGCCATCCTCTTCTATATATGCAGCTAGAGACATGAGCTCAGGGGGTACTAGTTAGTTCATGTTATTCTTCCATTGTCTCTTAAAGTCTTTCTTCTTTCACTTCTGTGATGTTTCCTGATCAGCTCTGTTCAATTCAAGTGCACAACCCCAAACACACAAACACACACACACACACACACACACACACACACACACACACACACACACACAGAGAGAGAGAGAGAGAGAGAGAGAGAGAGGGAGAGAGAGAGAGAAGAGAGAGCAGCATTACTAAATGGACTCACCAGGTTCTATTTATATATACATATATGTACATATTTGTATGTATGTGTATAACAATAATAATTAAAGATAATGAATTTGAGAGTTTGTACAAGACATGAAAGGAATTTTGAGGGATAGAAGATCAGGTGGAAATGATGTAAATACGGGATTACTGTATGAAATTTTCAAAAAATAAAATAAAGTTTAAAATAATGCATTTTGATATTTTGATATTGCATTATCATCAAAGTCTATTACTTGTGCTTGGTTTCACTCTTGGTCTACATTATATGGGTTTAGACAAATATATTTCAACATTGTATATCATACAGAGTAATATTTTTTACTCCCAAACATCTACTTGCCCCTTCTATTAAAACCATTCTCTCTCCCAACCCCCAAACAATAACTGAAAGGTTTTTGTTAGCTCTATCCTTTTACACATACCAGAGTTGGGATTACATATGAGGCAACCTTTTATATTGGTTCTTTGATTTTGAAATAACGATTTCCAATCCCTTTATGTCTTCCTATGAGTTAGTAGCTTCTTTCTACTTATTGCTGAATATTCCACTACATGAATACCACAGTTTGTTTATTCCATGGTTTATTAGTGAATTTACTTACTGAAAGACACCATGGATGCTTCTGTTTTAATAATTAAAATAAAAATCATAAACACCACTATATATCTTTTGCATGAATGTTTCCAACTCTTTTGGATAAATACCATGGAGTGAAGTTGTTAGGTCCTATGATAAATTATGTTTAGGTTCATAAGAAACTATAAAACTTTTCAAAAATGGACGTGCCTTTTTCCTTATCAACAAAAATGGGAGCTTCTATTACTCCAAACCTTCACTAGCATTTCATTTTGCCAGTGCTCCAGATTTTGACTACTCTCAAAAATATGTAGTTGTGACCCAGTATTTTGATTTACATTTTTCTAATGGGATAAATCACTGAGTGTTTGTCCATAGGAATATTTGCCCTTTATTCATCTTTGATGTGTCTGTTTGATGAAGTGTCTATTAAAGTTTTTGGTTCACTTGAGTTGAAGTTTTATTATTGAGTTTCATAATACTTTATTTATGATGGCTTTTGTCAGATATGCATTTGAAAAATATTTTCTCCCAGTCTGTGGGCTGAGTCTTCATTTTTTGATGGTATCTTTTATAGAACAAAATGTTTTCGTTTTAATGAAGTCTAGTCTATCAATTCAGTCTGTAGTAGATTATGCCTTTGATACCATATCTGAAAAACAATCACCAAACCCAAGGTCATCTACATTTTTTACTTTAAAATATTATAGAAGCTCTATAGCTTTGCATTATACATTTAGTTGTGTAAAATATTTTGAAATAAATTTCTTGTGCATGTAAAACCTTAATATACATCAGTTTTGCACATATTTGAATATCAAGTTGTTTTAGCACCATTTGTTAAATATTTAATTTTTGCTACAGATCATTCCTTTTGTTATGATTTGAGAATGGGATATACTCTCTAGGTAACTGTGCTGAAGTTTGGTCTCCATCTAGCACCATTATTTTGAGACATTGTAGAAATTTTAACTGATAAGACCTACTTAGAAGCAGTAGGTCATGTATGGGTATGACACATCTTTGATTCTTGGTCACCATGAAGGAATAACTTTCCTTATTCATATGTTTTTCTCCACCACTATGCACTCTCACACTATATAACCACACCAATGGAACATACCAAACATGGGAATTTAACACTCTGAAACCCTGTCCCAATTGTTTATGTCATGAAGAGTTTTTGTTGTTTTGTCTTGTTTTGCTATGTCAGAAAAGGTGACTAGCCACATCTGCATCTGTGTCAAAATTAGGTTGGTTATATTTTATACTGCCCATTTTTGATCTCTCACTTACACCCATTAATATATCTACCTGTTCTCTGACTAATGCCCCATTGTCCAGATTAAAGTGTCTTTATAATAAGTCTAATGATAGGTAGTATACTATTCCAGATTCATTCAACTCTATTAAAATTATATCAGTGTGTCTTCTGAATTTTCATGTAAATTTATGAATATAGCATTTCACTTTGTTGATAGTCAAAAATAACTTCTTAGGAGTTTTGACTAGGGTTTTATTGATGTTATACATCAAATTGGGTGATGCTGACATCTTGAAATCATTCATCTTCCTATCCATGGGTTTGAAATTTTTCTTCATTTCTTTAGTTATTATAATATACTTCATCACAAATTTTGTGTTTTTTCTCATAAAGTTTTACCTAATTATTTCATCTTAGTGGTAATAAAGCAAATTATAATTTTAATTTTAAATTCCACTATTAATTTCTTTTATATAGTAAAGTGATTAACATGATAATATACATAGACACACCCACATGTAGATGTACATATTTTCCTATAATCATTTATTAATATAGGAAACTTTTTTCCTTTCTTGAAAAGTATATCTTTCCCTCAAATTCTCCCTGTATCTCCTCCTACTTGTATAATTCCCAACTTCTATTAAGTCAATTTAGTATCAAACAACAACTACCCCTCCACTTTACACCAGCTTTCCATCGCCAATAACTCCTCAATTAGGACTAGAGCCTGTAGATTGTCTATCTCATCTATGCTAAAAGGTTTTGTCTTGATCCTGTGCTGATAACAGTTTTCCTGATTTTGCTGGTACAATAACCATGTCCAGAATACAGTATTTCACAGAACTCTTCCTCATCCTTTGGTTCTTATGTTTATTCTGCATCCTTCCCTGCAATGTTTCTGGGACTTGTCAGTGGGGTGGCTCGATTCAGAGTTGGTAAAGATGTTCTGACTCAGGCATAGCACCCACAGTCACTTATTCTTAGCACTTTGACCAGTTATGAGACTTTTGACTACTGTAAAAAAAAAAGCTTCTCTCACTAAGGTTGAGAACAAGGCACTTTGAAAACATGACAAGTTAGCAAAATAACAATAGTAGGGCCAGTGACTTCTCCTTTCAGGACATTTGACTATGTTTACAATATGAGGCATGAATTCCTTCTGATGAAGCAGGCCTCAAATATAACCAGAAATCAGATTATCCCATAACAGTTACAACACTTTTGTACCAATACTGATCTACCAGGTAGGAACCTTTATCTAGCAGGCAGAAACCTTAGATTTTCTTCACTTTTTCCCCTTGCCCTGCTTTTTCTCCTTTTTCCCTCTTGTCCTACTGGATTAACTAGAACCCTCAGTAAAGCAAGTATGAGATAGGGCGTCCTTGTGCTGTTACTGATCTTTTGGTGGGTAGGTTCCCAATCTCTCTCTCTCTCTCTCTCTCTCTCCTTCTCTTTCTCTCTCTGTCTCTCTCTCTGTCTCTCTCTCCTTCTCTCTCTCTCACACATACACAAACATATATGCCATGCATGTGTATATAATATATATCATATATATGATATATCTGAGTCCATTGCTTTTATGTACATTATATTTGTTACTACACCATTGAAGTTTCTTGACAGATATTGTTCTATGATTTTCTTATAATACCATTGTCTATGTTGGGTATTAAAGTAATTTTTGACCCCATAATTTTAACCCCATATGAATATAAATCAAGTATTTATAACAAGATAATTCATTAAGACTAAGTTTGACTTAGCCAATGTCTTCAGCTTTAATTTTATATTGATAAGGCAAGCAATAGTAGCTCAGAAGAGAGCTCAACTGCATAACATGGGAACTTAAGTTCAAACCCCAGCACTCACATTAAAAGTTGTATATAGTGACAAGAGTGTGAAATCTCAGTGCTGCAGAACCAGAGATAGGCATATCCATAAGTATCTATGTCCAGCCAACCTAACATAATTGGCCAGACACAGACAATTGAGTGTTACTTTTAGACAAACAAGGTAGATGGTACTTGGAGAACAATACCAAAATTTTACTTTGGGCTTCTACATGTACCTATTCACATAAACACACACACACACACACACACACACACACACACACACACACACACACACACACATTCACATGTAGAATACAAATCAAGTACTGTAATTCATATACTGTTAAATTAATCCAGGATTTGGCAAACAATATTCAACCAGGAAAACCTGGACTGCTACAAAATTTTACAATCCTTTATGCTCATAGTGAAGTTACACAGAAAATGCTAAGCATGCACTTTGCCTCCTACATTTCTAGCTTCAATTCAATAAAATTTTATGAGACCAGAACTACAGCCTGTTTCTTTTAATGTATTACTCTGTAACAGAGTAGTAGATAATCTTTGACACTAATCTTGGCTCTTCATATAACAATAAAAGTTAGATTAAAAATTGAGTAATATTATCAAATTTCCAGGTCTAGGCTTTGCATATAATTAGCTTGACAATTGGCACTCTAAGTAGCAAAAACCTAAAACAAACCAAAAACCAAACTTGAAAACATGTGTAAGCTACTATACCCAAAACTTGTGAGATAGGTAGATGTAGAAAATGCCAACCCGCCAGAGCAGAAATATATAAATAGAAGTATTCATGAGAATCCTTGCCAAAATGGAAAGCAAACTATAATCGATGAGTTCTTGTAGGCTGGGTTTATAAGACTGAGAAATAAAACCTCCAATAGGAATCAATTATAAATGGAACTGACAATAGTGTGAGTTTTACTACCTGTCTATGGTTTTACTGCTGTGAACAGACACCATGACCAAGGCAACTCTTATAAGGACAACATTTAATTGGGGCTGGCTTACAGGTTCAGAGGTTCAGTCCATTATCATCAAGGCAGGAACATGGTAGCATCCAGGCAGGCATGGTGCAGGCAGAGCTGAGAGTTCTACATCTTCATCTGAAGGCTGCTAGTAGAAGACTGACTTCGAGGCAGGTTAGGATAAGGGTCTCTTTTGCTTTGTTTTGTTTTTGTTTATGTGTGTGTGTGTTGTTTTGTTTTGTTGATGTTTTCTTTTTTATTGGATATTTTCTTTATTTACATTTCAAATGTTATCCCCTTTCCTGCCCCCCAAGCTCCCTATCCCATACCCCACCCACACTGCTTTTATGAGAGTGTTCCCCCACCTACCCACTCACTCCTGCCTCTCTGCTCTCTAAATCCCCTACACTGGGGCATAGAGGCTTCACAGGAACAAGGGCCTCTCCTCCCATTGATGCCCTACAAGGTCATCCTCTGCTACATATATGGATGCAGCCATGGGTCCCTCCACGTGTACTCCTTCGTTGGTGGTTTGGGTCTTAAGGCCCACGCCCACAAGTTTGACTTAGCCAATGTCTTCAGCTTTAATAGTAGCTCAGAAGAGAGCTCAGCTGCATAACATGGGAACCCAAGTTCAAACCCCAGCACTCACATTAAAAGTTGTATATAGTGACAAGAGTGTGAAATCTCAGAGCTGCATATCCATAAGTATCTATGTCCAGCCAACCTAACATAATTGGCCAGACACAGACAACTGAGTGTTACTTTTAGACAAACAAGGTATTCCAACAAGACCACACTTCCAAATACTGCAAGTCCCTAAGCCAAGCAATTCAAAACATGATACTATCTAAATGCTAACTACATTCCAGTACCGAATACCTGAGACTTTGGCGGGGTGGGGGGGGTGGGGGGGGAGGGCAGGGCATTGTCAAATTGTAAAGTTATCAAAGAACAGAGAATACAAATTTGGCCTTCTGGTGAAACTATTTGACTGACCACAACTTAAACTGCTGTAGTTAAAATTAAATCCTAATATTCCCATGATAGGAAATATCCAACTACAGATCATTTGTCAGTATTAATAGCAGATTATGCACAACATAAGGAAACACTGAGGTAAACAATGTGTGAATTTTTTTACCTTTTTTATCTTTACTCTCTTTCTCTGTGTGCGCGCATGCACATGTTCACACATGTGCAGGTGCATGTGTTCCATGCTGTGTGTAAGTCAGACTACATCATTTGTGAGTTTGTTTTCTCCTGTCTTCTTTTGGAACTGAGGGATTAAACTTCATCTGACATATCTGCTTGTAAGCTCCCTTACACACTGAGCCATTTTGCCAGCCTTAGTGTGGTAATTTTTATTTAGCACCTATTCTGAATCCCCAAAATTGAAGAAGCTGGAAAGAATCCAAATGTCCCTCAACAGAGGAATGGATACAGAAAATAGGGTACATTTACACTTTGGAGTGCTACTCGGCTATTAAAAACAATGAATTTATGAAATTCCTAGGCAAATGGATGTCTCTGGAGGATATCATCCTGAGCGAGGTAACCCAATCACAAAAGAACTCACTTGATATGCACTCACTGATAAGTGGATATTAGCCCAGAAACTTAGAATACCCAATATACAATTATAAATGGAACTGACAATAGTGTGCGTTTTACTACCTGTCTTATGGTTTTACTGCTGAATTTGCAAAACTGAACAAAATCAAGAAGGAAGACTAAAGTATGGATACTTCATTCATCCTTAGCATAGAGAACAATATACCCATGGAAGGAGTTACAAAGATTGGAGCTAAGATGAAAGGATGGACCATCCAGAGACTACCCTACTAGGGGATCCATCCCATAATCAGCCACCAAACACAGACACCATTGCATATGCTAGCAAGATTTTGTTGAAAGGACCCTAATATAGCTGTCTCTAGTGAGGTTACGCCAGTGCCTGCCAAATACAGATTCGGATGCTCAGTCATCTGTTGCATGGAACACAGGGCCCCCAATCTCTTTCTCTAGGAGCTAGAGAAAGTACCCAAGGAGTTGAAGGGGTCTGCAACCCTATAGGTGGAACAACAATATGAACTAACCAGTATCCCCAGAGCTCGTGTCCTTAGCTGCATATGTAGCAGAAGATGGCCTAGTCTGCCATCATTGGGAAGAGGCCCCTTGGGCTTGCAAAGTTTATATGCCCCAGTACAGGAGAACACCAGGGTCAGAAAGCAGGAGTGGGTGGGTTGGGGAGCAGGGCTTGGTGGGGGGAGGGTATAGGGGACTTTTGGTGTAGCATTTGAAATGTAAATGAAGAAAATATCTAATAAGAAGTTGAAAAAAAGGGAAAAAAAGATGAAGTGAAAACTGTTGTCAGTAGGGATGAATACGCCTGATGTAATAATAATGCTAAATACTAGTTATTAATTTTGGCAGTAGATAATTTAATTACAAAAAAATAAAGGATAAGCTCTCAAGAAAAATAAAGTATACTGCATTATAAATAAAATACATGAATCGAAAACTTCTTAAACTGACATTTCATTCATTTGAAACTGAAAAATGAAAAATCCTCAGGAACAATTTTAATATCCTCCCTCTCTTTTTTATTAATAGGTTATCTTTTTATTTACATTTTAAATATTGTCCTCCTACCTTGTCTCCCTTCTGAAAACCTCCCATCCTATCTGCCCTCTCCTTTGCCTCTAAGAGGGTGCTCCTCCACCCACCCACCCACTCCCACCTCACAGTCCTGACATTCCCTTACACTAGGGCATCAAGCTTTCACAGGAACAAGGGCCTCTTCTCCCTTTGATGCCAGTTAAGGCCATCCTCTTCTACCTACGTAGCTGGATCCATGGGTCCCTCTATGTGTACTCTTTGGTTGGTGGTTTTGTCCATGGGAGCTCTGGAATGCCTCTCTTTTTAGCCCAGATATATATTGTTGGAATAATGCAAATAACAAGCACAACTAACACACACACATAAAATACCATGTTCCTCAAGAACCACATATGCATTTCCTTAGTACATATAATTCTAAATTTTGGGTTTATATTAAGTCATAAAGAAAGTATCAAGTTTTTAAAAATTAAAATCATTTACATCATGTTCTGTAACCACAATACTTTTAAGCTAGAAATCAATAGTAAAAATTTAAACAAAAGTCCATATATTCTTGGAAATCTATAATCACATCTATAAATAACCTGACATCAAAGAAAAGAGCATTTAAGAAGCAGACAATTTGGGATGAGTATGTAGCTTAATGGTAGAGTGCCTAGAATGTCCAAGGTCCTGGGTTTGATCTCCATCTTCCCCAAAATGGAAATGAGATCCAAACTAAATAATAAAAATATAGTTCTCACTCTATCACAACTTGGTTATACCTCATGTATTACTTCCAGGGGATTTTGTGAGTCTTTAAGCATTAAAACATAGTTCACACACAGGAAAACTCATCATTTACAGTGTGCAGTTCCACAGTTTTTGACAAAATTTTTATATCTACTATCAAAGTTGATACTGAAAGTTTTTCATGCTGACATTTTATAATTGCCATTCCCTTACAAACATTAAACTTTTTTCCAACGTTCTGATTTTTTTTATTTTCCAAATATTATAAATAAAATCACATAGTACATTGCTTTTTGAGTCTGATTTCTTTTACTTAGTGAAGTAAATTTAAGGTTCTATTTATGCATTTAGTATACAAATATTTTATTCTTTTTTTTTTCCTGCTGAATAGAATTGCATTTAACAAATGTTTCAAAGTAGAAGGGCATCTGAACTATTTAAAGATTTTAGTAATTATAAATATAGCTTCAATAAATATTTAATCACAGACATTTGGGTGAACATAGACTAAAACACCTAAAAGTATGGTTGATCAATCACGTGTTAAGTATATTTGATTCTATTAGAGACTGCCTGTCTATATCACAGTTTGCATTTCTGTCAGCAAATGGTACTGAGTTCCTGATGATCTTTATCCTTGTCTGTAGTTGGTAAAGTTTTCACCATCATTTTTCCATCTTAATAGCTATTTAATGGTACAGATTTGTTGTTTTAATTGTAATTTCCCTAATGACTCATGATACTTGAGCATCTTCCATATACTTACTTGCCACACCCCCATCTTTTCTGAATAGCCTATTGAAATACTTTATTACAAAAAATGAAATTGTTCACTTTATTGTTAAGATTTGGGTGTTTTAAGGTTTTTTAAAATTTTGATTTATGTGTATTTATGTCTGTGTCTGTCGTGTTTGAGTGCATGAGTGTGAGGATATGTGCGTTTGCAGCCATGGAAGCCCAAAGAGAGAATTGAGTCCTGTGGAAATCCAGCCAGCTGTGAGCCACCAGATGTGGGTTCTAAAAACCCTGTTCAGATCCTTTGGAAGCAGAGCAAAGTGGTCTAGCTGCTGAGCCACCTCCACAGCCCCTTGAGAGCTTTTAAATACTGTTTGGACACAAAGACTTTAATCAGACAATCAGATATGCAATTTGAAAATATTTCCCACAGTGTTTGGCTTATATTTTTATTTTCTTCACTGTGTCTTTCAAAGAGCAAAAGATTTTTAATATTGATGAAATCCATCTGATTTTTATATAACAAAGCCATTGCTTAACCCAATGTTATAAATGTTTGTTCTTATGTATCAATCCCTGAGTTATATACTTTATGTATTAAATTTATGCTGATAATTCATTTTGAATTAAACTCAGTATAAGGGAAGATGTTTTAGTTTAAGTTAATCATTTGTTGCTCAGAAAAAATGAAGTTATTGCTGCCCGCTTGTTTGAAATGACTTGCCTTTCCCCATTAAATTATATATATATGCATTTTCTTCCAATTCCACTGATCTGTGTTTTTAACATGATTGTTGTAAGTTTACAGTTAATATCATTATTGAATCTCTGGTTATGAGAACTTTGGAGTGAGGGTTCTGACTATTTAACCAAGGGCTTTGAGCATGCTAATCATTCTCTCTGACTCTGCAGTACATCCTCATCTCCCTTGTCCTCCATGCTTGTGATTTTTAACTTTTTCTTTTTCAAAATTGGTATAGCTACTCTTAGTTCATTACTTTCACACAAAATTTCAGATTGAACTTTCAAATAATCTTGTTTTGAATTACTCAGGAATTGATTTAAATTTCTTATAATATAAATATTAAACACAAACCAACTTGAAGAAATTGACAAGTAATCAGAATCTTCTAATTTACACTAGAATGTCTTTCCATTTAAGCATATCATTTTTGTTTCTCTTTATCACAATTTTAAAGGTCTTAGTATACATACTTGTTGGTATATACATTAATATTTTACTGACAGAGAGTATTATAAATGTTATTGTTGAGTGATTTATATTTCCAGTTGTTCAGTTACAATTATTTCTTGTTTTCCATCTACTTTCACAATTAGCACAGGCAAATTTTGTGAGCTCAAAGGTGTAAAGATTTCACCGCACCAGCAATCAAGCAATCAATTTTGTAGTGGACACCAGCTGGGTGTTCTCTATTCCAATTTAATTCTGACACCACCTGGAGATGGTGTCAAATCTTACTGGTTGAGGACTCAATATTTAAGCCTGTTCCTTCCCACTTTTGATGCCAGATATAAGCCCCAGGCTATTTTTTACCTGTGCTTATGACAGACTTGATATACAATTGGGATTTCCACAATACACTCTTTGGGCTCAATTACTTTTCTAAAGTAGCTCACATAACAGGGAAACCCACATGTCTTTTATGAAGAATATTGTAAAATATGCAGATAATGATGTGAAATAGGGCTAGGATCATGGTGGTCCTGTGTGTGCCATTGACCACGAACATCCCCATGTTCCTCTAGGAGAAAACTCATGAACCATTCAACTTTGGGGTTTTATGGAAAGTACACTGCATAGATATGATTGCTAAGAGAATGGTTAAGAGAACACATAATAACTTGTCTATTCCTATTTGTCTTGGTTTCTCTGTGTAGTATTTATGTGTTCAGGTTAGGTCAGCTAAATTATTTATGGTCAGCTCAAAGAGTAAAAAAAATGGAGAAAAGATTTCAGTTTCTATGACCCATCTTCGGGAGGGTGCTGCAGACCAATAAATTTGTTCAACATATGTCTTATGTCACAATGATATGTAGACTCACCATTAACATTGGTAACTTCATTTTCTATCCTGAGGTCTTTCAAATTAATTTATTATTTATAAGAAAGTTTAGTTGCATTTCTGAGACTTGTACTTGGACATTAATTTTATGTGTAAATAAGTGTAGTTGAAAACCATTTTATTTTCATTTACTCTATAATGCTATAGGATTTCAAATACAAAATTGAATAGGAGAAGTCAGAATAGATATCTTGTCCATTCCTTAATGTAAAATAAAGCATTCAACCTTTCATCATTAGGTAGGTAGGATGTCTACTATAGGTGGTGTGTGTGTGTGTGTGTATCTGTGTGTCTATGTGTGTGTTTCTGTGTGTCTGTCTGTGTATCTGTGTATATTAGTCTGTATGTCTGTGTCTATATGAGAGAGGTGGCCATAATTTATCAGAATGAGGAGGTTCATTTGTTTTCTTATTTTAAAAAATTTTATTACACAATGGACATAGGATTTTGACAAATATTCTAGTTTTCATTTAATAAGAAGACCATAGACTCATTTATTTTCAGCCATTAAATTATATTAATTTTTGAATGTTCCATTCACCATTTCTTAGTGACTTAGTTACTTATGTATCACTTTGAAGAGACATCATGATCAAGGCAACTTATACATGAAAACATTTATTTTTTATTAGCTATTTTATTTATTTTTATTTCAGATGTTGTCCCCCTTCCCCATCTCCATCTCTAAAAACCCATCCTATCCTCCTGTTTGCATCCAAGAGGGTGTTCCCCTATCCACTCCAGCTTTACTCCTCTAGCATCCCCCTACCCTGGGATATCAAGCCTCCACAGGACCAAGGGCCTCCCCTCCTATTCTTGCCAGAGAAGACAATCAATCCTTTGCTACATCTGTGGCTAGAGCCATGGACCCATCCATGTATATACTCTCTGATTAGTGCTTTAGTCCCTGGGAACTGTGGATGGTCCAGTTAGTTGTTTTTGTTGTTTTTCCTTTGGGGTTGTAATCACCTTCAGCTCCTTAAGTCCTTCCCCTAACTCTTCCATTGGGGTCACTGGGCTCAATCCTATGGTTGGCTGTGAGTGTCTGCATCTCTATTAGTCAGGTTCTGGCAGAGACTCTCATAGAACAGTGATACCAGGTTCCTGTCAGCAAGCACTTCATGGCATCAGCAATAGTGTTAGGGTTTGGTGTCTCCAGATGGGATGAATCCTTTGGTGGGGTGGTCTCTGGGTGACCTTTCCATCGGTCTTTCCCCCATTTTTTTGTCCCTGAATTTCCTTTAGACAGGAACCGTTCTGGAGTAAAAATTTTGAAATGGGTGGGTGGTCCCAACCCTCAACTGGGGGCCCTGGCTATTTACTGGAGGTGGTTTCTTCAGATTCCATCTCCCTTCTGTTGGGTATTTCAGCTTATGTCATCCCCACCTCTTGCTTCCCTGGCATCTGGGAGTTTCTAGTGGTTCCCCTGTTCCCCACTTCCATGACTACATATTTCTATTTATTCTCCTGATCCTCTGGACTTCTCTCTTGTTTCTTCCCATACCTGATCATGTCCCCACCCCCTCTGTTTTCCGATCTTTCTCCCATGTTCCTTCCTCCCTTTATCTCCTGTGATTATTTTGTTCATTCTTCCTAGTAAGATTGAAGCATCCAAACTTCAGTCTTCCTTAATTTTTAAGCTTCATATGGTCTGTGAATTGTATCGTGGGTATTCTGAGCTTTTGGGCTAATATCCTCTTACAGTGAGTACAAGCCATATGTGTCCTTTTGAGACAGGGTTATCTCACTCAGGATGATATTTTCTAGTTCCATCCATTTGCCTGCAAATTTCATGAAGTCACCAGTTTTTAATAGTTGAGTAGTACTTCCTTGAGTAAATATACCACATTTTCTGTATCCATTCCTCTATTGGGGTAATCTGGTTTGTTTCCAGCTTCTAGCTATTATAAGTAAGGCTGCTATGAACATAGTGGAGCGTGTCTCCTTGTTATATGTTGGACGATCTTTTGGGTGTATGCCTAGTAGTGGTATAGCTGGGTCTTCCAGTAGAACTATTTCCAATTTTCTGAGAAACTGCCAGATTGTCTTCCAAAGTGGTTTTATCAGCTTGGAATCCCACCAGCAATAGAGAACTGTTCCTCTTTTTCCACATCTTCCTTGCCAGCATCTGCTGTTGCCTGAGTTTTTGATCTTAGCCATTCTGATTCATGTGAGGAGGAATCTAAGGGTCCTTTTGATTTGCATTTCTCTGATGACTAAGCATGTTGAACATTTCTTTGGGCGCTTCTCTGCCATTTGAGATTCCTCAGTTGAGAATTCTTTGTTCAGCTCCACATCCCATGTTTTTTTGGGGGGGGATATTTTATTTATTTACATTTCAAATGTATCCCCTTTCCTGGTTTCTCCTCTGTAAACCCCCTATCCCATCCTCCCTCACCCTGCTTCTATGAGGGTGCTTCCCACCTACCTTCTCCTGCCTCCCCACCTGGCATTCCCCTAAAATGGGGCATTGAGCTTTCACAGGACCAAAGGCCTCTCCTGACATTGATATTCAACATGGCCATCCTCTGCTACATATGCAGCTGGAGCCACAGATCCCTCCATGTTTATTCTTTAGTTGGTGGTTTAGTTCCTAGGAGCTCGGGCAGGGGGGTGGTCTGGTTGGTTGATATTGTTGTTCTTCTGTAGGTTACAAATCCCTTCAGCTCATTCATTTCTTTCTCTAACTCCTTCATTGGAGACCCTGTGCTCAGTCCAATGGTTGGCTGTGAGCATCTGCCTCTGCATTTTTCAGGCTCTGGCAGAGTCTCTCAGAAGATACCTATATCAGGCTCCTGTCAGCAAGCACTTCTTGCATCAGCAATAGCATTTGGTTTTGGTGACTGTATGTGGGATGGATCCCCAGGTCGGGTAGTCTCTGGGTGGTCCTTCCTTCTGTCTCTGCTCCACGGTTTTTCTGAATATTTCCTTCCTTGAGTATTTTGTTCCCCCTTCTATGAAGTACTGAAGAATCCACACTTTAGTCTTCCTTCTACTTGAGCTGCATGTGGTCTGTGAATTGTGCGGTTCAGCCATTAAAAGCTAAGCTTAGAACCAAAAACATATCCCATTTTTAATAGAGTTAGTTGCTTCTCTGGAGTCTGACTTTTTGAATTCTTTCTATATTTTGGTTATTAGCCCTCTATAGGATGTAAGATTGATAAAGATCTTTTCCCAATCTGTAGGTTGCTGCTTTGTTCTATGGACAGTGTGTTTTGCCTTACAAAAGCTTTGTAATTTTATGAGGTCCCATTTGACAATTTTTTACCTTAGAGCCTGAGCCATTGGTGTTCTGTTCAGGAAATTTTCCCTGTTCTGATGTGTTCGAGGGTCTTTCCCATTTTCTCTTCTATTTAGTTTCAGTGTTTTATATGGAGGTTTTATATGGAGGTCCTTGATGTCCTTGGACTTGAGCTTTGTATAAGGAGATAAAAATGGATCCATTTGCATTCTTCTACATGCTGACCACCAACTGAACCAGCACCATTTGTTGAAAATGCTTTGGGTTTTTTTTTTTTTGTTTGTTTGTTTTTTGTTTTCCACTGGATGGTTTTGTTTTCTCTGCCAAAGAGTAAGTGTCCATAGGTCTGTAGGTTTATCTGCCTGTATGTCTCTGTATCAATACCATGCTGTTTTTATTTAATGTGGGGGCTTGCCTAGAGTTTCAGAGAATGACTCCCTGAGCATCCTGGTGGGGATCATGGCAGATGGCAGGCATACAGGCATGGCACTAGAGAGGAAGTCTTCCACAAGTAGAGGGAGCAACTGACTGCTACTTGTTTGGGCATTTAAAATCTCAAAGCCCACTTCTAATGATATACATTCTCCAAAAAGGCCATACCTTCTGATCCTTTCCCAGTTCATAACACTTACATAAAACCCACTTGATCAAAATACATTAAGTTGTGTAAGTTTTTCAGTTTGTTCATATTTTGTTGGATTTCATTATATAGGTTTCTTATATTATCTTTTTTTGGTGTTAGTATTGAAATAAATGTCTTTATATGTAAATATAAATCTCTAGATTTAGGGAGGGAGAGAAGGATAGAGAAGAAAAAGGAAAGAGGGGAGAGAAGAGACACAGACAGAGTCAGAGATATATTTTTTCTTGAATGTTTAATGTTCTCAGGATTTTTCTTTGTGAAAAGGTACTAACTGTGACTTCAAATCTTTTCATACATTTCATTTTGGTTAATTTGTACTAATATGTGATTTACAAAGAATTGCTCCATTTCCTGAATTATACGGTGTATATGAATAGAATACCTGATTATCCTTTTAGTTTCTGTGGGGGTCAGTAATTATATGGCCAATTTCATTGTGTGTGTGTGTGTGTGTGTGTGTGTGTGTGTGTGTGTGTGTGACCAGAAGCTTGTAATTATTAGGAAGGCTTATTAAAACCAATGTTTGGAACACAGCTCTCAAGTTCTGACTTGCTGGCTTTGGGATAAAGCATTAAAAACATTTCTGATGAAATTGATGGTTTTGCCCCCAAAAGTTCTCTCTTTGAATATGACAGATATGCTTATACAGATGATCAAGTGTTCTTTGGTACACTTTTATGATATGGTTAAAATTAAATACCAAATATGGGCTCTCATTTACTTTGTGAATCTATTCAAATATATCCAGAACAAAAAGTCAGACAGAAAAATAAGAACACACACTATTCCATAAATAATATATATATTATACATAAAACATTTCATTGTCGAGAAAAATTTAATAAATACCACACACAGTAGATCCATTTGAAGATTATGCTCATAATGTATATCATCTTTTAAAGGTTATGGATATTATAGCAATAAAGCTATTCCACATATTACATTTAACCAGATACATATTCAACCTAGTAGGTCATAAAACACTTCTTTGTAATACTAGTATTGTTTCTGACACACGTTGAGAAATGCTGCCTCCCTAAAAATCTTCCAGAAGGATAAACACACAAAGAATTGGATTATCTGTCCAGAACCCAGGTCTTATTTTCTCTAACAAGTCAATTAATTTTGGATAGAAATATATCACCAGTAAAACTTATTTTAGGAAGAGATATTGATACTCTGATGTAGTGATGCTATAGGATTTATAAGGGAATATCTACTTTCATTTTGTTTATATATATTTGTTAGACAACTGTCATTTTGATATAGTATTTTAACTTGAATTCACTTCAGATTAAACTTGTTTTAACAGGCTAAACCTGTTTATAAATGCTGCATTTAATTTTTGTTCAAATTAAAACAAATAACTTTTTCATACCTCATATCCTGAAACATTGCCCAGTCAAAAATTTCCCAACAGCAGTTAAACAAGATCCGTGTTAAGTCCTGTCAGAAGGCTGGAATGGAGTTCTGCCAGATCAAATGAATTGGGCTTAGTTAATGACACAGAGCTGCTTTCCTATACTCATACAATGGTCTCACTTACCTTGGAATTTACCTCTTCCCATGCCTGTTGACCTTTTATAACATGAACATCTTTCTCTTGGTCATAGAGAAGGCAGAAGCAAAAAGGCATAAGTAACTTTGTGTTAAATCTTTCTGTCGTTCTTGGATCATTAGCCCCAAGCTATGAGCCCAGGCTAGAGATAGATCTAAGCATCATTCTCATAAAACAAAAGGTGGAGTAAAGGATTAGTAATACACATAAAAACTGCTGATGCTGATGAAATGTATTTGGTGACAAATTTATAATTACTTTTGCTATTTAATTGTTTAATAAAGTTCTATATGTCAATTTTGATAAATTTATAGGTGCTTTGTTTTATCTTAATGATTTCAGGTAGCTAACGTTTCAAAAATTAGGACCATACCTCACTGGGACATTTAATTTGATTTTCACATTGACTAATTTACAAAAATTACACTGAACTCCTTGAAAAATGTATTTTAAAATCTTATGCCTGGGTAGTATATTGAAAATAGCAAGCATTTTCTTATTAAGCCTACCAGTTTGTGAAATGGATATAATGTTTAACGCACACACATACACCTGTCTTCTCCCTCTTTTCCTATTATATAATTCCTAAAACAATTTGCATTTTGGCATGCTAATGAATTGATTAATCACTGGTAGCCCTTGGGTACCTACATGATCATCACTGGCTTCAGAAACCAATAAAGTACAGAGATTCAAGGCTTTCAGACAGCCTTGTAGGACTGAGCTTCCAATGTCAAAATTAAGTAAATTAAAGGACTCTCAGGTGGTGTCCATGAAAGAAACTGCCTGCTTAGCATACAGAAGAAATCCCCACCCCCAACATAGATACACACACACACACACACACACACACACACACACACACACACACACACACGCACACACACCAGTAGTGACAAAAGTGTTCTGAGACTATAAAATACTCTGAGTTTTCTGAGTTTGTTTATCCCATATCCTCTGTAGAGCAAATGAGTACTTTTAAAATGACCCTCAAAACAGCTCATCTAAAATGGAAATTATTTTTTATTGTTTTTAATATATTTAGCTGATGTTTCAATCCTTACGCTTATCATTAATATTGGAGTTTCGTTTTCTACTTTTTACCTATACTCTCTTGAATTTTGAACTTTTTTCTCTTTTTTGAGATTTAAACCATTTTATTTAGTGTGTCTGAATATTTTGCCCAAATGTATATATGTGTACCATGTGCATGGCTGGTGTCCTCAGAGGATAGAGGAGGGCATAAATTACCCTGTACTTACAGTTACTGATGGTTGTGAGCCACTATGTGGGTGCTGGGAATTGAACCCAGCCTACTGCAGGAACAGCAAGTGCTGTTAACTGCTGAGCCATCAGCCCAACTCCTTCAGTTACATTCTTGATAAATGAATTGTTTTTATAGCTAGGAACAGTGAATAAAATTTTTAGCTCTATTGCAATTAAATTATCATCTAAGGGAATATCTGTTCTATTCCCCCAAATCAAACATTCTAAATTAGTTTTTGTTTTTTTTTTTTTGGTGCCAAGTATAAAATATCTATATTACAGAGAGAAAAGACTGCTGAAAATATAATCAAGAATTCTCTGAACAAGTCTAGTGCTAAAAATAAGTAATGAACTCTTATTAATCCATATACTATAGACAAAAGGAGCGTACAATCACGAAGTTTGTAGAATACATTGTCAAATCCTTTGGATCTTCAATTGTGACATGGTACAGGTACTATTGTTACATAGATAACTGCATTTATATTTATTTATCAATACAAATATTTGGCACTGCAGATCATGACTTCACAAGGGAGTTCTCAGAGAAGAAATTGAATCTTTCTTGAGAATGATTGATTAAATTCTTGGACTTGAACAAGGATGCTCAGGACCTGCTTTGTAGTTAGATGTGATTTGTCTGTCAGATAATGCTTAACTTCATGTCTTTATTCTTCAGCTTCAAACTGCATTCCTTATACCCAGGGACAGGTATGACAAAGATTGAGGGAACATACCTATTTCATATCTTAATTGTAGCCCAACTATATCAAAGTCAATAGCCTGCATTTCTAAGAAACAGGGCAGATACAGTCAGGATTTTATGGGAACAATACTTTTTAGTATTCACCTAAACTTCTTTACACACAAGGTTGCATATTGACTGGCAGCAGATACTAACAGCAGTGTGTGTGTGTGTGTGTGTGTGTGTGTGTGTGTGTGTGTGTGTGTGTTTGTGTTAAATTCAGATTTTAATCAGTGTTAACTAGATTATACCATTTATACCCAGATCACATTCACAAAAAGCTTCTGCAAAATGAGATAGCCAATGCTAGTAATGAGTTATGGATCTAATATAATACCTGGTTACTTGGTAGGTCATGTATTTCTAATTAATTTATCATTTTTTAATTACTTTTGGATCTTTTCAATTTTTTATTAGATATTTTTTTCATTTACATTTCAAATGCTATCCCAAAAGTCCCCTATACTCTCCCCCCACTCTGCTCCCCTACCCACCCACTCCCACTTCTTGGCCCTGGCATTCCCTGGTACTGGGGCATATAAAGTTTGTAAGACCTAGGGGCCCCTCTTCCCAATGATGGCCAACTAGGCCATCCTCTGCTACATATGCAGCTAGAGACATGAGCTCTGAGGGTACTGATTAGTTCATATTGTTGTTCCACCTATAGGGTTGCAGACCCCTTCAGCACCTTGGGTACTTTCTCTAGCCCTGTGTTCCATCCCATAGATGACTGTAAGCATCCACTTCTATATTTGCCAGGCATTGGCATATCCTCACGAGAGACAGCTACATCAAGGTCCTTTCAGCAAAATCTTGCTGGCATATGCAATAGTGTCTGGGGTTGGTGGTTGTTTATGGGATGGACCCCCAAGTTGGGCAGTCTCTGGATGGTCCATCCTTTCCCCTTAGCTCCAAATTTTGTCTCTATATCTCCTTCCATGGGTATTTTGCTCCTTATGCTAAGGAGGAATAAAGTATCCACGCATTGGTCTTCCTTCTTGATTTTCTTGTGTTTTGCAAATTGTATCTTGGGTATTCTAGGTTTGTGGGCTAATATCCACTTATCAGTGAGTGCATATCAGGTGACTTCTTTTGTGATTGGGTTACCTCACTCAGGATGATATCCTCCAAATACATCCATTTGCCCAAGAATTTCATAAATTCATTGTTTATAATAGCTGAGTGGTACTCCATTGTGTAAATGAGCCACATTTTCTGTATCCATTCCTCTGTTGAGGGACATCTGGGTTTTTCCCAGCTTCTGGCTATTATAAATGAGGCTGCTATGAACATAGGGGAGCATGTGTCCTTATTACCAGTTGGAACATCTTCTGGGTATATGCCCAGGAGAGGTATAGCTGGATCCTCAGGTAGTACTATGTCCAATTTTCTGAGGAACCGCCAGACTGATTTCCAGAGTGGTTGTACAAGCTTGCAATACCACCAGCAAAGGAGGAGTGTTCCTCTTTCACCACATCCTTGCCAGCATGTGCTGCCACCTGAATTTTTGATCTTAACCATTGTGACTGGTGTGAGGTGGAATCTCAGGGTTGTTTTGATTTGCATTTCCCTGATGACTAAGGATGGTGAATATTTCTTTAGGTACTTTTTGGTTATTCCTCGATGGAGAATTCTTTGTTTAGATCTGTACCCCATTTTTTAATAGGGTTATTTGAATGTGCTCTGGCACATCGTAAGTGACTAGTAAATTATCACAAAAGATGTCTACTCTTTCTCTCTGAAATAGTGGTCCTAAGGTCCATATACACTTAAGGAAGACCCTCTCCTTTTTAAAGGAGCACTCAGGTATTATTTTGCTGTTCAGTTTCTTGCTGGAGTTTCTTGCAAGGCATTACCTTGTGGGTAAATACCATTATGATTGGATTTGCAAGTAGTTGTAAATAAGTACTGAACACATTTAAATCTCATTTTGTCTCAAAAGGCCCCATAAAGGTTTACAGTGCCTTTAACAACTGGAGATTAAGAAAGCAATGGAACTCCATGTTTCCTGGGGCACAAAAATGTCAGGGCAAACCCCTTTGTAAAAATGTAAACCCTGAAAAGCAAAAAGCAAAGTATTTGTGGAATGGGTACCATTTTTCTCAACCCTTCCCCACAGCACACCTCCAACTTCTAGACAGAATTTCAATCCTTTGGATACATCTCTGTCAGAGCCTTTCAAAACACATACTATGACTGAAGCCAGATAAACTGGTTCACAAATTAGAGAAAATTTCTTGGAGTCCCCATGGCAATCTGGTTTATCTGCATTATCACCCACCGGGGGTTTGTGAAGAATGCAAATTTATCTCTGAAAATTAGTGTGTCCCTAGGCTTTAATTTGGTCTGAGGTTCTGGAATGAGTACTTAGGTTTGAAACTACCTTTGCTAAATTTACAAGCCATGGGAAAGTGGTTTTGTTTTCTCTAACAGGTTTGACACTGCTTCTTTGTCTTCAAATTTCCAGTCCTAGGAGCTGCCTCCTGCCCTGAACTTCTGTGTCTGCTTTTTCTAGACTACTTTACCTACTGGGAAGTCCTGTTGCTATCTCTGTGGCAAAGTAGGGCCTCTCCTGGCACGCAAACCTGCCAGGTGAATCCGCCCCTCAGGGGCGTGTCAGTGCCATTTCCTGGAGCAATCTCCCAGGGTGGCTCCTGTTTTCTTTTGAGCTCAAATACTTTGCTGTCTACTCTGCAGTTGCCAGACCTGCTCCTGCTGCTGTTCGGGTAACTCATCTTTTACTGGTACCACCAGGGATAAAAGGTGCTTGATAAAGGTCTTCTTTGCGTGTCCTTGCGTGCCTGCCTTCCCTGTTATCATCTTTTTATGTTGTTTTTTTTTCCTTAGGGAGAGCACCTGGGAAAACTCTGGGGAAACTGTTTCTGACCACCACGGAGAAGATGATGAGCTCAAGCTATTGGAGTGAGACCAGCAGCAGCAGCTGCGGGACCCAGCAGCCCACAGAGGTCCTGCAGTGCCAGCCTCAGCATTACCACTGTTACCACCAGCCAAGTCAAGTCCAGCAGCCTCCAGAAAAAAATGTAGTGTATGAACGAGTGAGGACCTACAGTGGGCCGATGAACAAGGTGGTGCAGGCCTTGGACCCGCTCGGCTCACGGGAAGTGCTCTCCCCTCTCAAACCTGCCTCCTCCTACCAAAATTTGGTTTGGAGCGACCATTCCCAGGTAAGAAAAGACAGCTATTCCAGATTATCTTGAAAAAGGAAAACAAATCTTAAATCTCACTTCTTTTCTACTTCATTTGCCATTTGCTATAATCTATGGGATAGCTGTTGGTGGGTTTCGGTTATGTATGTGTTAGACAGTCTCCCAAATTCTGTCTCTTAGCTTTTTTTCCCCATTTACTAGAGCCTGTGGTTGGTTGGTTGCCATTCTGATGATTTGCATAACCTAGCCAGAGTATAGAAAAGCATATATTTTAAATTGAAGTTGATTGAAAGATGGGTCCTAAATGGCAAGCCATTTTGCCTTTAACGACAAAAGTCGTCATCAATTTGAACGCAATCGGTTTATTTTTAGAACAGTTCCCCACGAATTCACATCATATCACGAGCAAACAGGTGTTTTGTGCCAAATGGAATGATATAGAGACAATAGCACTTATGGAGTGACGTGCAGTTATTTCTGTTCAGCTAATAGTATGCTGATCCCAGATAAGTGACAGGTGCACATGTCTTAGAATTTTTTTAGGTGTCAAAATGACACATTGATTCTTATACATACTAGCTGAACAATTTATGGAATGTTGAGAGAAGAAAGGTTATAGAATTTGAAAAGCAAGAAAGAGGTATACAGGCATATGAAAGCTACAAAAGATGGATCTGTAAGAACATCTTGAAAATGAGATAAACTGTTTTTTTTTTCTTACAACCAATACCTGTGCTAATAGTCTTGAAAGTACATAAAAAGTAACATAGAAAGATGATATAAAGTGACAGCTTAAAGTCTGTTTTGATTCTCTAACTCCTTTTATATTAAGTGTACATAACTTTAAGCTTTCTGTGAGCTTCTATGCAAACTGAAATTGTATTTCCATGTTATTTATACTGTGAAGACTTCACAAAGGAATGACTAGGGTCTTATCCTATCTTATATTATTATATCAACTGCAAACAGTACATGTTCTTTCTCTAAAACCCATAATCGAGTAGAATATAAAGCAACATTCTTAAAATGTACAGTAAAACTATAAAAATATTTCCTCAAAGATACAAATGGTTTCCAAACTATGAGCACAATTATTTTACTATTGTCTTATTTAGCAGTTTAAATGCAGGGAAAATACAAAAAAATAATAATACCAGGAATTTTATTTTTCTTTTAGTGCCTCCCCTAACTCCTCCCATCCTTATCCACACCTTTTCTCTCTGTAGCTAGGAAAAACCTTAATCTGTATTGTGTTCAAAGCGTAGAAAACTATCAAGGTTAAAAAAAAAAATCCCAGGTTGTATAAGTGATTATTCCAATATTTCAACTTACATTCCAATATTCAACATTAGCATGTTAATGAACCACAAACCTGATACCATCTTAGATCCTTAATACATCCAAAACAATGTTTAAAAACAATTACAATTATCATAGGAATGTTGAAGTCATCCTACTTTTCAGTTAATGTAACCCACAGCCTTTCTTTCTTTTATATAGAATTTGCCAAATTGATATAAGACCCTTTTCATCCTGAAACTTAGTTCCTTGTAGAAAAGCCGTATAACTAACCTTATGGCCTGAAAGTGTGTAGCTGAGAAAAGAGACTGGAATGGAGTTCATTGTGAGGTATGATTATTTATGACTAGAGAGAAATAGAAGTAATGAATGAATGGACATGAGAGAGATGAAATTCAAGCTATTTGGTAGAGGGAAAGAAGAAGCCTTATTTCCTTGGTAGAAACAAAAAAGAAATTTTGACTATAAAATTTCCAGTGGACTTGGAGATAAATTGTACTAAAAGGGACTACAATCAAACAGCTTTTAAAGTCAGCAACCACAATGACCATGAATAGCAAGCCCTTCTATTTAGTTTTTCTTCCTTCCTCTTTGTTGGTGGGATTATGGCAGTATGTAAAGTAATCCTAGATGTGACCTGAAATTACCTTCCTGTTTACAAAGTGGCTGCACTGTGATGGGGACCTTTACTACAGGACCATCTGGGCACAAGGCAGTAGAGTCTACTCAAAACTCCATTCCAGTTTCAAGAAATTTTTTTCTTAACTTCTTGAGTTTTAGATGAGTTCCTATGTGGTAATTATGCTAATTTCAGAGTTTACTACAGGGGAGGGCAAGCCAATGAGGAGTAGCATTCCATTTCTGGCCACAGTGGATTCAGTTAAACCTTTTACTTTGTTTGGTTAATGAATGATACTTAGAGAACGTGGATTTTAAAAATAAGTCTTGCCAGTTATAAAATATATTTCCTTTGAGAAACAATTCATGCTACTCTGCTTTGTTTCCCAAATATTAATCTTAGACTTAACTAAATACCATTTATGATTATTTAGTATTTTCTATCTCTGGCATTTTAGAATGTTTTCTACTATTCTTCTCTTGTGTATTAAAATTATGCTGTTAGATATAAACAGATACATATTTCTCTCTATATGATATATAATGTTCCTTTCACTTCTCATCTATAATTGATGAGACATACTTATGGTTTTCTTGGTTATTATTTTGCCTGATTAATAAGGTATTTCTCAAATAAAATTAAATGTAGATACCAGTTGAGCCTACCTTGTCTTAATTCATAGTAGAATTTAAATGATTAGGTTTACCCACAAGAACAAGTATACTCATACAAGGCCAGAAACACTTTTAAGCCCAATGTGGTTTTACAAATAAATGAGTAATGTTCTCAAAGCTATTTAAAGCCAAAGAAAACAATACCAACGAAACCCTTTAGAATTCAATCCTTAATGCTTAAATATTAAACCACCATAATTAACTCAAAAGGGTATACTGCCTTAAATGAACAACACTGGTGTGAATTATTCATTGGACTTATATTTTTCCTTTGGCTAATTTAAGTATTCATGAAGGTCAAGATATTTTCCATGAATACTGAGTTTTGAGAAAGAAAAATGGATCAAAATTAAATGTGTTAAATTCCAGTCATTCAGTGACCAGATGCTTCTTAAGTGCCCATTTTACGGGAAATGCCGTGATCTGGATAAATACCATTTGTTTATCCAAGGAAAGTCAACTTGGAGGATAAACACCCAGCATCTGGGATGTCAGTGACCTAGCTACATAAAAATATGAGTTTATATGTTGTCATGAGGACTTTCTCAAATAAAATAATGGGGTTTAATGTATGGCTTTAAAATTTGCCATTATTTTCAATTTGAAAATTTGCAATAAAAAAGTCTGACCTCAGAGAGTAGCCTAGAGGTAAATGTAAATTTGTAAATGACCTTCATTGCCAATAATTATTCACTTGGGGCTTAGGTTTGTTTACATTTTATTTTCTTTTGTCTTTGGTTGCAAAGACCAGGAGTGGCTTCCTTACTGTGTTAAAGTTTCTATTTACTACTAGACATTTTTTTCTGTTCTGTGTGGAGGGGTGTGTTGCTTGAGAAATTGCTGTTCAAGGGTGTGGTCAGTAAAGGGAATGATTGTTCAGGGAAGTAGGTTGCCTGAGTCAAGAATGAGGTCATGGGATAAAGGGGCTTGTGTTTTCAGAGTCGGTCATCCCCTTTGTGCTTACAATTAAATGAAGCTTTAGAAATTGTTAGTGCACCTAATTGCTGGGTGAAAATGTTCATGGCAATTGTCTCTTGTTAAGGCAGGTCTGATAAATCTGTGGGCCAGTTTTCAGGCTGTGACACAAGCTGTCCTTGTGATGTGGTGATAGCCAGGGAATGTAGCTAGTGGAAGAAGAGAAGAAACATTGTGTCAACTGTTCTTTCTTCACAATTTCTGCTGAAACTACTGAGAGATTTGTCATACTCTGAAGCTTCGTTTAAAAGTTAAAGCCTTTCTAAATAAATATATTCAAACTGATTATTCATATCATCAGCTATCCCAGCAGAAGCCCTTCTTTACTTTTCTGGAGAATATATCCTGGTAAAAACTAAAGACAGCATGAACTGAAAAGAGAAATGTATCTTTTGTTCCCTCTCCATTTTATAGCTTTCTTAACAAAGCAAGAGAGCGAGAGAGTGAGAGAGGGGAGAGAGAGAGGGAGAGAGGGAGAGAGGGAGAGAGACAGAGACAGAGACAGAGGGAGAGGGAGAATAACAATCAGAAATAAGCATTTTAAGTGAGAGATTTGGGCTTGAGAGAAGAAAGGAATGGAACTACTTTTTTGTTTTCCTTTTATGACAATATAATCATAGACTTCAGTTTTAATTGAATGAAGTGTTTGTCTCCTCTTCAAAAAAGTGGTGCTGGTAATTTACATGTTTCTTATTTTATAAAGCATTGAAAATATCTCAATAATAACCTAAGGCAGGTATTTGATAATCATACTGATTTTGAAGTATTCTAACAAGTGTTCTCCACACTATTCAGGGACTTAATTCAAATAATAGTTTAACTCATGAAATTCTGTCAGGGTAAATGCCAGGTAGTTTTAAATATATTATATTTTCAGATTTTGTGGTTTTGTGGTGTGTGTGTTTCTAATCTTATCTTTTTTTTTTTTTTTTACTTTAGTTTGTCAAGTTTTTAATTATGTTTTGGTTGTTTTTCCAAAGGGATAGAAAAAAAAAAAAAGCCTGGAATTGGGTGGACTGGGAGTTGGGGACGATCTGAGAGTGGATGGTGGAGGGAAAACTGTGATCAGAACATTTTGTGTGAAAGAAATTATTTTCAATAAAAAAGAACTATAAAGATGAAAAATACCTCCTTTGAAACTATTGTTCCTATACCTATTCTAACTCAATACTACTACTTTCAGTGATTCTTGTTAAGTATTGGGACTAGCAAGAGGGCCATAATACTCCCATGATCTTTGTTGGGAAGCATCATGTATTTGCCTCTAAGAAAAAATTTAAAACTCAAATTAAAAATCATGAAGAAGTTCCATGTTCATTACAGTATAGTTCCAAATATATAGAGAAAAAAATCTTCCACTGTACATATAATATTCTCTACTACCTAATTCATTTTTTTCTCTCTGTTGATTGAATATCTTGAGCTCTTTGGCCAGATCCACCAAGAGATAAGTGAAAGTCAGAAAGACATCCTTGAAGAGGTTCAGATTTGACAGTCTAAACAGCTGTTACTTAGAAAATTCCTAAAAATTGCTCTCTATGGAGTGTCTTTAGGCAGAGCTTTAAGTACTAAATGTTCAGGATTTAAATGCTCACATAGTAAGTGTTCAGGTGGACTGTAGCAGACTGGAACTCTGAAACAATGTAGCTTAGATTTTTTAAGCTTGAGTTTAGTACCAAGTTCAGGAACTCATTAGCTGTATATGTCATTTTCCTCATATAAAGTGGGACAACAATACAAAGGAACTTATTGGTTATTGTTACAGTTATAGGATTACATACAGTGGAAAACACATAATACAATACCTGACACATAAGTGAGTGTTAAGTATTGTATTACCTTGAATAAGCCACTGGACTTGTTAGAACCTCTGTTCATTTATTTAGAAAGAAAAAAGTAAATGGCTTTCTTCAGACTGTATTGATTACTGAATGAAGTATATGTAAATGTATCCAGTAAATGAATTCTATTTCATTCCCATTTTTACAGACCAGGTCCATGAAATGGAGAGAATATAACCTTTGGAATAAGGCTAGTGCATACTAAAATTGGGATTTAAACCTAGCAGTTAGTTGCAGGTCAACACGTAAAAGCAATATGCAATATTCTTGGCATGTGCACTTGACTCATTAACATTACAAAGTTAGTGCTAGCTGATTCATTGTTGTATTTCATCACCATTTATGTATGTACCCATTATAAACCGCCTAAGATAATGTAGATGAACATAAAAAAAACATATGATAGACTTGGTATATAGTCTCCTCATTCAGGAGCCCAAGGTAGGAGGATCACAATGAACTTGAGTCCAGTCTTAGCTACATAGTAACTCTGAGGCCATATTAGACTAAGAAAATGTGGCACAAATGCCATTCTATCTGAAATATGTTCTTTCTCAGGAATGAAAATTTTGCTGTCATTCAGAATTAATTTTTTAAAATATTTCTCTGTAATACTTTTACTGTTTTTAATACTTTTACTGTTTTAATACTTTTACTGATTTTTTAATTAAAATATATGATGATGCAAGAAATTATCTATTTAATTCTTCTTTATTTAATCCAAGGGTCCAACTGCCCTGGGATAACTTAGATGGAAATACTGAAAGAATAAGATCCCCCTTTATCTTCATCTGAAGTTTAGAATCTAAATGACACAAAAATATCTTTAATGATGCCAAAGGAGTATTTCAGGACCTCCCATCCTGCTTTCTAGTCTATCCTCCATTTGCTACAGCTTTCCATTCTGTTGCAGATACCCATATGACTGTTTCCTAAGCACCCAACTTTGCCACCCTCCCCACTTCCACTGTTGTTATTTCCTTTCCAGGCTCTGTTAATAACTCATTCTGATTCAGACCTTACTAAGTCATTGTTAAGGTTTTTTTTTTTTTTCTTTTCTTTCTTACTCCAAAATTTTTGATCTACAGCCACTCCAGATGTAGCCTACTATATTAGTTTGCATTAACTAGAGGGTGACATACATAATGCTGACTAGTATAATACTTCTTTACTCGCTTATGCCACCCTGGCTTTACACCTCTTAAAGGTTGACAAATTATTTCTAAAATCAAGACTCAATGACAAATGGAAGTAAATGTTCTAGAAAATAGAATGTGTACACTTTCTCTTTCTCTTTCTCCTGCTTTTATGTTCCTTCTTTTCCTCCCTTTCTCTTCCATTCCTCTAGATGATTATGGCTTCCCTAACTCCTGAATATGTGTTTTGTAAAGACGAGTTCTTAGCTGGAGCTGTTTCAGACTGTCACTCTGGCACAAGTTCTCTTTGAAATCAAACTAGAGCCGGGTGTGGTAGTGCACGCCTTTAGTCCCAGCACTTGGGAGGCAGAGGCAGACGAAATTCTGAGTTTGAGTCCAGCCTGGTCTACAAAGTGAGTTCGAAGACAGCCTGGGCTACACAGAGAAGACCTGTCTCGAAAAACAAACAAACAGACAAACAAACCACAAAACTAAACAAAAAAAGAAAATAAACTAGAAAGTCAAATATTGCTTCTTTTTAAAAAAATCGAGCAACACATAAACTAAAAATAATAAATATAAGGAAGTTATTTGATGGGTTTTTCAGGTCCTAGGCCTTATGAAGTATCTGAAATCGACTTGTTTATATTTGGCTTCTGGGTTTGGTGGATAAATATTTGTCACAACTGTTATGGCATGTGATGTTGAAGGTATTTTGACTGGTCATGGCATCCATTCCCTGAGCCATTGTTGCTTGAAGACATTAATTAGGTTGCTTTTAGATATATTCCATGTTCTTGTCCTGATAATGAAATTCTGTCCAGGTAAAGTGCTTTTGTTTATTAAATTTTATTCCATCTTTATTTATTTATTCCATAATCCTCTAATGATTTGACATACTAGTTGTGAACCCAAAGAGTCTCTTTTAAAAACTATTATAACTATTCTTCCACAAACCAAACTATATTTGTAACTTTCTCTTTTTTCCTTTCTTTTAAATTAATTTATTTTTTACATCCCATATTCCATTCCCAATCCCCCTCCACCCTCCCACTGTTCCACATTGCACACCTCCTCTCCACCCCACCCCATCTCCGCATGGATGCCCCCCCACCCCACCTGACCTCTAAACTCCCTGAGGTCTCCAGTTTCTTGATAGTTAGATGCATCTTTTCTGACTGAATCCAGACCCAGCAGTCCTCTGCTGTGTATATTTTGGTGGCCTCATACCAGCTGGTATATACTGTCTGGTTGGTGGTCCAGTGTTTGAGAGATCTCTGGGGTCCAGATTAATTGAGACTGCTGGTCCTCCTACAAGATTGCCCTTCTCCTCAGCTTTGCTGGAGAGATGGCTCAGCAGTTAAGAGCACTGGCTGCCCTTCCAGAGGTCCTGAGCTCAATTCCCAGTAATCACATGGTGGCTCACAACCATCTGTAATGGAATCTGGTGCCCTCTTCTGGTCTCTGAAAGACAGTGACACTGTACTCACATTTGTCACTTTCTAATAAAAGACTTTGCTTCATATGGAGCATTTACCCATTTATCTTCTTCCACAAACTTTAGCTTGGATGTTATTGTGCCTTAATTATGAAATGGCAACCACAAGCTCGTGTTTTAAATATCCATTCATGCGTTGCAGCGCTATATTTTGAAGAGTCTAGAAGGAAATGTGGCCTGACTAAAAGAATAAGGTCAATTTGGATAGGTTCTTCAGTGAACATTATCCCTAGCCAGTTCCTGAATAAATTCTCTCTCTCTCTCTCTCTCTCTCTCTCTCTCTCTCTCTCTCTCTCTCTCTCTC
>LR753343.1:848826-939311 GCA_902729485.2 Mus minutoides
CCTTGGCTGTCCTGGAACTCATTCTGTAGACCAGGCTGGCCTCAAACTCAGATATCTGCCTGCCTCTGCCTCCCAAGTTCTGGGATTAAAGGCCTGTGCCACCATTGCCCAGCCACCTTGTTCTTTTTAATCACACACATCTGCAAGCTTTCTGAAACTGTGAGCCAAAATAAAATAATTCTTACATTAGCCTATTTTTGTACTTGATCAAAAATTTTCAAAAGTGAGTGGATCCGATGTGAAAATTCCAACATAAAAACTATTGTAAATTCATCATAAATTTAAATACACCTAACATGTCTTTTCTAGAAAAAAAAATCCTCAGGGTTTGTTTGTTTGTTTGTTTGTTTGTTTGTTTGTTGGTTGGTTGGTTGGTGGTGGTGGTGGTTGTTTTGTTTTGTTTTGTTTTTTTAGAAATACCTCATCTTATTCTTCTCCCCATTACACTTTTGGTGACATTCAGCCTATAAATTTCTTTGTTTGAGTTTCAGATCTACTCTTGATCTGCTCCTTATGGCCTATTTTGTTTAAATTCTATTCTATGCTTCAGACAAAGTATAAACTACCATTCTGTAAATAAGCCCCCAGTTTCTACACCTCTCACCAATACATAACAAAACTGTTGTGACATTTGTTATGCTCCTCCGATGTTTCCTTGTGATCCAATCTTTAATTACCCAAGGTTGACTTCACCTCTTAACACATGAAGCTCCTGTAGTAACTCCTTCACTGTGATTTGTAAATTTTTATCTGCTGCCCATTTATAAGTTTGAAAAGGATAGAGATTATGCTCTGTTAATTGTTAGACTTCTCTGTTACAGAACAGGTAATATACATTGCATGTATATAAAGAGGGCTGGAGATAGAACTCTCAGTTGGTAGAGTCCTTGCCTAGCATGCACAAATCCCTGTATGTGATATCCAATACCCACATAAACTGTGTGTGGTCCATATGTACATTTGGGAGTCAAAAGTTCAAACTTATTCTTGGCTCAGTAGCAAGTTCAAGACCAGCTGGGATTACTTGATACACTGCTCCCTCAAAGAAACCACATTTAAAAATCCAATATTCCAACAGTCCAAGACAATAGCACAGCTATTATAAGGAATCATGAATCATTGAAGTTAGACACTTACTTTTGAGATTTTCATTATATTAATCATCTACTTTAGTTAATTTTTATTACATAATAAAGTGTTTTACTTTTAAAATGTTTCTTTTGTTTTGTTTTGTTTTGTTTTGTTTTGTTTTGTTTTGTTTTGTTTTCCAAGACAGGGTTTCTCTGTGTAGCCCTGGCTGTCCTGGAACTCACTCTGTAGACCAGGCTGGCCTCGAACTCAGAAATCTGCCTGTCTCTGCCTCCCAAGTGCTGGGATTAAAGGTGTGCACCACCACTGCCTGGCTATATGTTTCTATTTTTATTATAAGTCAATTGTTGACTATGCTATCTTTATCAACCTAGAACAGCATAAAAATATATTAGAGAACAAAAAAACCATCTATTCTGATATTTAATTTCATTTTTCAAATAATCCTTAAATTCAGAACATAGCCTATGTTTTGTAGGTCTAGAGGGAAATAGCAGCTTGCCAGCTTCTGATTTTCTTTCTTTTTCCATTGCACTGTGATACTGAAAAGCACTGTGATTAGAGTAAATAACTGAGAAACTTGGGCCATTTATACTTCAACTGATTTAACTCTGAAAAACACATATCTATTTTAACAGCTGAAAATGGATCATTTTTGTGAATAGTGAATTCTCTACTGGAAACCAAAGTTCTTGGCTCTGATATAGTATGTGCTAAGATGCAGAAAATTATCTTGAGTGATGTGGTGAAATTCTCTCAGAAAGCCAAGTGATTTCAACCCACTTTGATTTTAAAATTGTCAATGCAGTGTCTACTTTATAAAAAGTAAATGAGGAAGAGAAGGAAGAACACTGTGACAACTTTGTAAAAAGCTAAAAATGCATTACGTGAGGCAGCACATGACAAACAGACCTGGGTTTCATACCAGATCTAGCCTGTGTAATGATGAACACTGATTTTACCTGACTTCTGTGTAAAATAAGTTGAAAGCAAGGTAATGGTTATCATTTCTGAGGCAGAAGACTAGATGACTCTATAATATAGTGTATATTTTATATGAAAAAGTGGAACCATCCTGAACTATTAAGGGGATTAACTGACATAAGTGGTAAATAGAACTTTAGTGTATTATTTGATTTAGAGCCCCGTGGCTATCCTCTTCAGATATATCACACAGTCTGCAGATATCCTTTGTTGAATTTAGAGCAGCTTAAATCTTTTAATCAGGGTTGTCTTCTCATGCAATCATTTTTAAGTATGTGTAATGTTTTCAAATTTACTAAAGTTGCTTTGTAACTGGGTATGATGATGCACACCTATCCAGCATGCTGTAACTAAAGTAGGGGGATCATGAGGCCAGCCTGGCATACATACCAAAATTCTACCATAGAAAACAATAGCCAGGATCTAACATAGTGGTGGAGCACTTTTTCTAGCATGCACAAAGACTTCTACTTATTCTCCAAGAGCTAAAAATGTAAGTGTTACTTTCCACAAGAACTAATTTGAAAGAGAGAAATAAAAATATATTTAGGCTCCCCATGTAATGACTAATCACAATTTATCTTATAAGTAGATTCTACAATTTGTAAAACTGAAAATTTAATCAAGAAAGTTTAAAGGTGGCAAAATATAGAGGGATTAAAAGCATGATTTATGGAGTCATTGCTATTGTTCTTGAATTCTAGTACCTAATTATATCTCTATAATCATCATCTTTTTAAATTAGGCTGTCTTGTATAAAATGACTTATAAGTCTAATAGAGTTATATAAATATAAACGTTATAGAGTCTAATAGAGTTATATAAATATTTATATAAAGTTAAATAAAGCACCTTCTTTATGAGGTTCTTTTAGGTATTGAATTTCAAAGCTCCAAGATGTGGGAGTGGGTGGGTAGGGAAGCAGGGCAGGGGCTGGGGGAGGATTTAGGGGACTTTCGGGATAACATTTGAAATGTAAATGAAAAAATATCTAAAAAATTTGGGAAAAAAAGATGTTTGATATAGCAAACTTTTAATATTTGTTAGCACCATCATCAGCATTAGCAACATTCTTATCATCAAAGGAAAATAAGATTGACAAGCTTGAATAATTTAAAATTATTTTCTCAACATAGAACTAAAATGCAAAAAAATAAGTTTAAAATTATCTTGCTTATATAATATCAGAAATAGAACAGAAATTAAGGATTGTCTAAGCCACACTTATACAATAATTATATGTAATTTCCTACATGCAAAAACTGAAGCTCATGGAAGAGACATGAGATAACCAATATTACAATCTGAGTAGTACTATACCTAGGTTCCAACCCAAGGAGCCCGACTCCTAGCCCAGGCATCTTTCTACTATACCATAATAAACAAGCACTTCATCTGTTCCTTAAACTACTTATCAGGAATGAAAGGCTCTAAAAGGACATGTGAACCAAAATATCACTACTCATTGAATTAATGATTCCAATATGCATGCTGTATGTGACATATATGTGTGTGTATATATATATATATATATATATATATATATATATATATATATATACACACACACACACACACAGTGTGTGTGTGTGTGTGTGTGTGTGTGTTTGTGTGATTTATACAAAGCTAAAACTTAGAAAGTCTACTAAAAAGGAAATCCTTGGTGTGACCTTAAAATTATGACATGCTCTTCTTTGATTCTTTCACAAATTTTTTTCACTTCTTATGGAACAGGAAATGACTGTTCCCAGGATTAATAAAGGGGATAAATATGACCTAATTACATTATAGGCATGTAACTATCATGATGAAACCACTTACTTTGTACAGTTAATATTCTAGTAAAACATCTCACTAATCTTTAAAAAACAGAATTATGTTCATGTAGAACAAAACAAAACAACCCCCCCCCCCAAATCTCATTTTTCTCCATGATCTGTGGGCCTGATCCATTAGCACATGGTTGTATTTGGAATCGTTTTTCTGAAGTGAAGGATATGTGCCCGTTTCCTTTACAGTCTGTAATCTTCTGCATTCATCTGAAGAGCTTTTAGCTTCTAGCAGGAAACCCAGGAACCTATTTAGAGGCATCCAGAAAATACCAGATCTATAGTATTTGAAGTTAAAATAAAGAAAGGGGAAGATGATAAAAGTAGTGCCCAAGTGTCCAGAACATTCTTCAGTTTGAGCAAATGTCTTAGCTTCTGATAAACTGTCAGTGGTAACATTGAATACCTGTGATTCTGATTTTAATTATCCCTTTCTTAGAAAACATTTTTTTTTTCTGATTGTGAGAACATATCCTGGAGGCATGTCAATCCTCTATAAATTATAGGAAGATGTGAGGATCTTGAGTAATACTATCAAGTGTGTGCAATCTAGTGATGGGGGAGTTGCTCTGGGAGAAGGCGCTGAGTAACATATGAGGTCTTGGGTTTGATCCCCAGTACCATGAAAAAAAAATCTCTGTACACACTAATGAGGCAATGCATCTTACCTAACTTGGGGAGAAATATAAACAGTGATAGCACAGAAAGCATTTTGCCTAATCATTGTGAATACCACCTTCATTCCTTTTTGTGAATCATTTTAAAACAGCATCGCTAACTCCAGAATTAAGCTGGTAGCAGCAGATAAAGTATAACGGAGTCAACTAAGAATAATCGTCAACTTTTCAAAGGTAGCTTCATCTATTAGTTTGATAATTTTTCTTTGTTTTTGCTCTACGAAATTTTCATTTGCTCCATAGCATACATATAATACTATTGTGATATATTTTAGCACAGTTGTCAAAGAAGGAAAAAAGAAAACTTAATACAAGACGGCATTGCTTTAGAAATTATTTTATTATTAGGTTACTTTAAAAGTTGTTCAAGTAATTCAGTAAATGTGTCCTTCGGATAGACATCATCCAAGCAAGCCTACACACAATGTTCTTATTTGTGACTAATACGATTATTATAAAAATAAAGGACACCTCATCCATTCAATTGAATGGGCTAGTAATCTCAGTAACTGAAGACTTTCAAAATGCAGAGGTCAGAAACAATTTCTGAAAGTTTTGTTTTTCTCAACAGGAGCTCCATTCTCCAACTCTGAAAATATCTACTTGTGCACCAAGCACTCTCCACATAACACAAAATGCTGAACAGGTAAACAAAGTTGTGTTAACTTGGTTTTCTTCCTTTTATATAAGTCTTGTTCATATGTATGGACAATCTTTATAAGTCTTTATATAACTACACCTTCACAAAACGTCAGTGCTCACAAACAAAAGAGGGTATTCTCATACATGAATATAAACTCTGCCCATGAAAATTTTGTATAGAAAGTACCATAATTAGATTTTTTTATCCATTATTCTCTCATTCATACTGTTTCTAGTTGAGGTGTAGTTTAATTTTAGCTGAGAATATTCTAGTAAATGCAGATATTTTAAGGATCCCTGGTTTGAATATCAAGAAAACACATACAATTGTATTGACCAAGGAACTGGCTTTGTGAATGATAGTACTTTAAATTTATACTTATGGGGCAAAAAAAATATCATTTTTATGAGTTTATGATTTCAGTGACACACAAGACTGTTATTTTCTTTCACCTTTATGACCTAAGAATCCTAGTTATTTTATTAGGTTTTAATGTAAGTATTATATGACCAAATGTAAGCTGTAATAATAATTACTACTGTAATGTAATATGTTTAGTTAATTGACGTGTAAAAATATTAAAGTCCAGGGAAAAAAATATAAAGCATATTAAATTTTCAGTTACATGGGATACATACAATTTAGGGTGTTGACAAGAGTGAAGTTTCTAGAAAACACAAGGCATTTTGTAGTTGTTAAACTCTAATTCCTACTATGGTTGAATAGTTTGAAGTTTATTAACCATTTCTTTTCTTCTAATATTTTAATTGAGAATTTCATACTGCATATACTTTGTTGTGAACGAATCAGTTACCTACTCCTTCCCCCTTTGCTCACAACACTTTTTTCTCCCACCTTCATGTACTTTGATCATTTTGTACAGAGTTCTCTAGGTGCTTCCTGTATAAGCATGGGTGTTAGACCTTCTGCATGAGTAGTTTCTTAGCAGCCACATCCCTGACAAAAACTTACTCTGCATCCCTAAGCATCCATCAGTTCCCAGTAGCTCCTTAGATAGAGGCGGGACTTCATGAACCCTTCTCCCAACCATGTTGGTGTTGTGGCTTGTTTGATACATGCAGTCAAAGCCACTGTGACTTCATGTGGCGCAATGATTTAATCATGCCCAGCAAATAATGCTTTGCTGCAGATATCCATGATTTCTGGCTATACAATCTTCCCATGCTTCCTTTAGGAATCCATGAGCCTTACTTTATTAAATTATACATATATTTGATCATTCTAGGAATTTACAAATCTTTTCTTGTTGATGTATAACAACTCATATATTAACGATATTGACTTTTCCATTAAAAGTTTACAAATTACTTTATTCTAGTGTTTTTTTCTTTTTATTTTCTTTCTTTTTCCATAAACTTCTGAGATAAAGTCTTGGTATGTACATCAGGCTAACCTGGAAATCTGGAAATCTAGATCCTCTTGCTTCAGCCTCCTAAGTACTATAATTACAGGTCTGCATCACCACATACAGATTTTCTGTTTCTTTTAATGTCTATGGCTCTCCATCTCCAACTCAAGGAATATTTAAAGGTGTATGCTACTATGCCCAGATAAAACTAAAATTTTAATTGGCTCCCTTCCAGCAATATTTTGTTCTAACCCTATGGCATGCATCCAAAAAAAAAAAAAAAAACAAAACAACAACAACAAGTACTTAAAAAAAATATCACCAAGTGCAGTTTAAAAAGTATGAAGAAGCACTTAGTCATCAAGCTGCTGCTGTTGCTTTTGGAGTTACTCTTGGTCACACTGTGTGGTCTCCAATGTGCCTGATGTTGCCACATCAGATAGCCTTAGCTGAAGAATAGCCTTATTCCACATCAGAAAAGGCTTTCACTTTCCCCAAAGAAGACCATTTGACCACTGAGCAGGCACCATCATCTCTTCTCCAGAAAGCAAATCAGACAAGAGGCTGGGCATTCTCCTTGATCTATGTAACTTCCTAGATTTTCACAAAGCTGATATCAATGGGAAGAATACAACTACCCAAGTCATTGTAGAGATTGTCCTTCCTTGCAAGACTTTAAATATCCCTATCTGGGGCTTAAGATAGCCAGTCCCATTCTTTGATTTGCTGTGGGAGTCTCTACAAACACCACAGCCAGCAGGATGTCCCTGTGAGGCAAAAAGAAAGTCTGGTTAAACAGGAATCAGTAGCTGGTTAAGGTTCAAACTTTGAAAATCTGACACTGGATGGTTTATTTTAGGCATATTTAAGCACAGAAGAGTTTGGAAAATATTTTCTGATGATAATTAAAACCAAGTCCATGTGTATAGCAAAGCTTAAAACATGATTACATTGAAACTCTTGTAAAACACAAGTGACATCTTCCATAAAGATGGGTTCTATAAATTAACTAAGGAAGAAGGCTCAAGGTAAACAATGCTCATGATAAGGGTCTCTGGGAAGATAGCACCATAGATTGACTGAGATAAACATAAGTCTGTGGGAGCCAGTGTTGCCTTGCCATACAGATAGAGCAGATGTCGCCAGGCTATTAACCACATCCGTTCCCAGCCTTCTGGAAAAAAAAAAAGGTTATACATCTCTCCTTTTGAAAAGATAACTCTTTATGTTTAACTGTTTGACATTCCTGGTTCCTCTAGTGCTTATCTGTGAGCACAAGTACCTACGTGCTTCCTACAACTTACAACACTGCTGGCAGAAACACTTTGTTGGTGTGGGAAAACAGTAGGGGCTGGGACTATAAGGAGGAATGAGAATGGTTTACGTACCATATATTAGTGTTACTTGCCTGTTGCTATGATAAATCACTATAACCAAAAGTGACTTAGAGAAGTGTCTTAATTAATATTACTACTGCTGTGATAAAACACCATGACCAAAAATAATTGGGGGGGGGGGGCAAAGGGTTTATTTGCCTTATGCTTTCCCATCACTGTTCATCATCAAAGGAAGTCAGGGTGGGAATTCAAACAGGGCAGGAAGCTGGAAGCAGGAGCTGATGCAGAAACCAAACTGTGGAGGAATGTGTTTACTCTCTCTGCACTGGCTTGCTGAGCCTGCTTTCTTAAAAAACCCAGGACCACCAGCCATGGTCCCACATTAGTCACTAAGAACATGGCCTACAGGCCTGATATTATGGATCAATTTGAGTCTCCTTTCTCTCTATTGACTCTTAACTTGTACCAAGTTGACATAAAACTAGCCAGCACAACTGACCTTTTGTCAACATGACACACAAATAACTCACTGTTAAGCCACAACCTTCCTTGTCCTGCCCATCCCCAAGGTCACACATGAATATTGCTACTACAGTACAAAACATTTTACAAACTTAAAAAAGTCTTACAGCCTTGAAAAATTCAAACCCTTAAATATTCAATTTCTTTAAAATAAATACCCAATCTCTTTTAAAAATCAAAAGTCTATTAACAGCAAATGTCTCTCAATTGTGGGCTCCTAAAAATAATAACTATGTTAAATACTTCCTTACTTCAAAAGGGAATAACCAGGGCATAATCACTATCTGAAAAATGCCGAAACAGTCTCCAAATATAAATAAATTGCTGTGATAAAACACCATGACCAAAAGGAATGGATTTATTTAGTTTACACTTTCACATCACTGTTCATCATTGAAGGAAGTCCAGACAAGGACTCAAACAGGTCAGGAACCTGGAGGCAGGAGCTGATGCAGAAGCCATGGAAAAGTGTTGCTTACTGGCTTGCTCCCAATGGATTGCTCAGCTTGCTTTCTTATTGAACTCAGGACCACCAGCCTAGGGGTGGTGGTCCTATCTATAATATACTGGGCCCTTGCACATCAATCACTGATTAAGAAAATGTCCTAATGACTTACCTGAATCATGATCTTAAGGAGACATTTTTCTCAATTGAAGTTCCTTTCTACCTTGTATCAAGTTGACAAAACTGGGCAGCACAGGAAGAAATAGATCATTTGGGCTACAATTCCAGAGGATGTGTTCATAATGGTAAGAGAGCCATGACAACAAGTGGCTGAAGCAGGAACCTGAGAGATCACATCTTAACAACAAACACGTAATATAGAATATCCTGGAAGTACAGTGAGGTTATAAACCTTCAAAACCCATCTTCAGTAAAGTACTTCCTGAAGGAAGATTATTCCACCTAAAGATTTCATAATCTGTCCAAACAGCACCATCATTTGGGCACAAAGTATTCAAATAACTGAGTCAATAGGGGAACTTTCTCATTAAGTCACCAATCAACCACTCCCCAAGATTGAGCCATCTACAGTCAGGTCAAGAGACTTTTGAAAGCAAAGAGCAGCACGAATATGAAAAGTGAATGCAGTTTCTGGTCTGTCTGTAGTATCACCTACAGTAATTGCGACCAAAAACATCTCAAGTCTCGTGTGCCATGGAAATATTTCAATGAAATCTAGAACTTTGATGATCCAACCTGTCCATGAATTGAAGGCATTTTCAAAGGAAATGGATCCCCAAAGTGTTAGATTTGGGAAGCCACTAACCTTTTGGAAAAGGATACAGCTGTGAGTGATGAATGACTTAAAAAATTAGTTCTTAAAGAAGTAAGCATATAAGGTAATCAATGAGTTCCCAGTTACCCCTGCTCCTTTCCAAGCAAGTAGCCATAAAGTATTTACTGAGTCATTGGGTCTAGAGAATTAATAAATCTTAAAGACAAATAAACTCTCAGATCTTATAGAGTTTTTTTTTTTTTTACTTACCAAACTTTAATAAAAACGAATATGTAATGAAACCATAACAAATTGTGGAAAAGTATGGTAAAAATAGAATTTATTAAATTCAATTACTTACAATAGAGCTGAACAACTGCAGCTTTGCAAAAGTATTTTCAACACTAACATTAAATAAATTATAAAGTCATATATCATTGTTCATACAAAGGACTGTATAATGTTCACTATGAAAAATGTTTCTTATTTTTATTTTTGATAGATCCAAGCTACCAAATAATGATAATTTTATATAGTTATATGGATTTAATTTTTCTTCACAGGAACTCCATTCTCCAACAGTGAAAGTTACTACATATCCACAAACCACTATTAGGAGATACATAGTACAAAACCCTGAACAGGTAAGGTGTAATATGATCTCTTTTTTTCAGTGCATAAGTTATCAGATCCTTAAACACTGATTGACGGCCTATCTTCCAGTTAGAAAGTGCACCTCTAACCATTAATATAAAACTCTATTTTTAATTCCAAGTAGCCATACACCCATACAGTCTGACAAAGAGACCGAAAGTTCCAAGCAGCTTGGCTGTTAGAATACTTTCATTTCTATAACCCCACCTGAGCACTGTAAGGGACTTTTGTGTGCTTTGAAGCAGAGCAAAAAAGGACAAAGGTCTTCACTGGCTTCCCATAAAATCTACCAACCATCACATCAGGAGTTGGAAGATTTAGTTTATTTGAATTTACCTTTCAGATGTGAACTAGAAAGAAGAAAATTAAAAAGTAAAAGTTCAAAAATGTTTCATGTGCTTGTAGCCTGTGAGGCATGAATTATATACCTAGAAATAAGCTTTTGAAAAATTTACATTATTTTATTTTTAACTAAGATAAATAACCACATGTTTTACAATGTATATATTCTTCTCTGTCTAATTTGAGAAGAATATTAAGACAACATTTTCGATAATAATAAACCTTTCTGAAGGCACACACATACATGTACATGCACTCATGTATCTATAGTGGCAAAACAATGGGTTTGTTTTTTTGTTTGTTTGTTTTAAGGAATCAGTCTCTCAAAAGGAACACTGTGGTATGGATAGAGAGATGACGTTTTTTCCTTTCCACTTTATTTCTCCATTATAACAAGAAACAATCTTTCTCCTGAGAGATTATGTATTTCAGCTGCAGAAAGAAAGCAGTTAATCTAGAGTCTTTCTCATTCGCCACTAATCTAGGTGGTGTGGAGGATATACTACCACTACCTCTTCCACCTCTTTTTTTTTTTAATTTACTTATTAAAATCATGTTCTCAGGTCTCCTTAGCTAAGGAAGCTGCTGGCTGTGTGTGCGTGTCTGTGTGGATTTGTGTACACAGAGGATCTGAGTAAGGGGATGATTGCTGCTGGCTGTGTATGCGTGTCTGTGTGGATTTGTGTACACAGAGGATCTGAGTAAGGCGATGACTGCTTTGGATATTTGCTTGAGTTTTCATAAATTTGTGTAAACATTGAAAGAGGATGTGATTATAGCTAAAGCAGTTGCCTGCTCCTTCTTTTGCATAATCAAATATTTAAGCAGCAAGTATGAAAACAGGGGCAAGGTGGCTGGACAAGGGGCAGTGAGGAGAACCTTAGTAGCAGACGGATATTTCCCTACCTTTGTCCTTCTGCTGTGCCCCTTCTCAATATAATATGTGATGGGAGTTGAATGCATTCTACCTGAATACACGTATAATATTGGTTTCTTACAAAGGCAGCATTTCTTGTATGTTCTGTATTTACATACATCTCGTCTTCTGCTTTTTTTTTACCCATATAGTTGTCTTTATATTTACACAGGTATAAATCCTTGTATATGTGTGTTTATGTGTTTCCATGTACGCAAGTTAACATCAGGTGTCTTCTTTAACTACTCTTTGCCTGACTTTTTGAGACAAAGTGTCTTACTGAACCAGAAGCTCATGTTTAAGACTAACTTGCCTGGTCAGTGTGCTCTGGAGCCTGCCTGGCCAGTGAGCTCTGGAGCCTGCCTGGCCAGTGAGCTCTGGGGATCTATTTGTTTTTACTTCCTCAGGGGTAAGATTACAGATCTGATAACAGGGCCAGATTTTTAGTGAATGCCGGGCATCCATACTCTGGTTTTTATGTTTACACAATAAGTGCCTTATCAGCTGAGCCATCTCCCCAGCCTGGAACTCACATTCTTTAAAACATATTTTCTTTAGTCTTGAAAAAAACTCAAGTGCCACAGGAACACGGAGCTACAAAGTGACAATGTTGGAGATGGATTTAAATACTGCAGAATAAGAAGTAGCAAATTAAGGACAATGCACAATGGACCTTAAATGATTAGCAGATAAATTATGTAGCTACAAATTTGCTTATACGCCATGTTGTTTACAAAGGCAGCAAAATTAGAAGTATGCGTATAAGTAAGGACATGTTAATAACACTGGGCTTGCTTCTCTAAGAACTCATTATCTCAGGCTATTTTGAACTACAAACATTTTCTCAGGAAGATCTAACAGAAGAATGAAGAAAAATACTCGTTTAAAGATTCAAACTCTGTCCTTTATTGAGCAATAAAACAAATTTTAAGCCACATGCTTTGTAAACAAAAATAACCTAACTGGTTTTGCAAAATAGTTTTAATTAAATATATATATATATATATATATATATATATATATATATATATATATGTTGTATGTATATATTCCTGTTTTTAAGTGTATTTCTTTTGTATTTTGTACTTTTAAATCTCTCAGGCAGAACACTTAGTTTAATTGCAATGTTTACACTAAGTTGAAGCTCTTAAATTGTAACCTCACCTCTTTCACTTCCTAGCTTAGCTAAGCTTTACTTCTCCTTAGAATTAAACTGATCTTGAGCCACTTCTGTAATTATGATTCCTTCTATCCCTATTCAGGCTTTTTATTTGAAGTTGTTCCTAATTTTCTTTATTTTTTTTTTAATTTTCTTTATTCTTGATGTGTCTTTGTACTACAAAGATTTATGAATGCTGATTTACTTTTTATCCAAAAAAAAAAAGAAGAAAACACACTCATTTCATGGGGGGGGGTGTGAAATCCAGCTGATATTTATCAATTTCATTAAATTTCTCATTGTAATGCTCCTGGTGTGGAGAAAATACTCTATAGCAAAGGTTCTCAACCTTCCCACTGCTGTGACCTTTAATATAGTTCTGGGTACTCATATGTGGGTATATCTGCATGTGGGCAGAGCCTTCTGGAGATGAATGGAGGAGCAGTGTCTCTGTTCCCAAGACCATTGGAAGTATGTGTTTTCTGGTATTCTTAGGTGACCCCTGTACAGGTCTACAGTAGTAATTTTATGGGGGGGAGTGTTTCACCTCTTCTTGGTCATACCTCCCCCCCAAAAAAAAACAAAAACAAAAACACAGAAACCTGGTATATTTAATAACATACTGCAAGCTTATACTGGGCAGATTCTAAGCTATGCTAACCTACATTCCAGCCATAGACTCTGTGAAAGTTGCCATCTGAGTTCTGCTCTGTTCCATTTGTGTCCTCAGAGTGAGCTTCTCTCACGCCAAACTTCTTCTCCTTTGTCATTTCTTCTCTTGTCCCTACCTGAAACCCCTTACTGGATCTAAAGTTTTACCTTCCTCTCTCCCCTTCCCAGTGACAGGCTCTAGCTTTTATTTTTTTTTTTTCCCATTCAGAAATTACTGGGGAGCATTTTTTTTTTACAGCACATTAGTCAATACAATGTCCATGTCTAGACTGTAACCTGATCTCCCGCTACAGAACTAAGCACCTGAAGACACTTCACAGAAGACCAGCCCCAGCAGGGTCACTGCTTTAGAGCCTTAAAATAGGAATAAGGAAATAAGGCCTTTTTCCTAAACCAAAGATGCTTACTTTTTTTTTTTTTTTTTAGAGTGTGAAGTAAAGGTATGACGATATTGAGCTGTGAAAAATACATTATAGAATACATGGTTGGGTGGGTGAAAGTCACTAGTAGAGAAATGCAAAGTGTCCTAGTTTTCTGTTGCGGTGACAAAATACCTTGACCTGGGTGATATATAAAAGAAAACATTTACTTGGGGGGATTTCATATAGTTTCAGAGGGTGAGTCCATGACCAACATGGTAGGAAGTATGGCAGCAGGCAGGCAGGCAGGCATAGTGCTGGAGCAGGAGCTGAAAGCTTATAACTGGGTGGGCTCTCATCTTGAGGGTATCACTACTTTTATTGCATTTCTCCATATCTCTCATCACAAACTAAAGCTCCAACACTAAATTTCCTTGTGCTCTTTTTCTCTCTCTCCCTTTTTTTTTAACCCTTTCTCTTTCTCACTTTAGATCTGCATAGTAGAGATCATTCATAACCACATGACATAGACCGTACTAGGCTGTATCAAAATCTTCTCTGCCAACTAAACTAGTCTGAAACACTTCAGTTTACCCTCAGGCAGACTCTTAGCACAAAGGCAAAAAGCAGCCACATTCATTGCTAAATTATGCCAAGAATGACTGTTTGCCTAGTTCTTAATACTGTTCACCTCTGAAGGCAATTGATCTGGGCCTCCACAGTCTGAATTGCTCTGAACCCTATTGTTTTCAGCATCCTACTAGGATGGATTATTAAGCTCGACTTAAAGAATTCAACTGCTTTTCCAGTCCAAAGTCTCAAAGTTTTCCACTTTCCTCCCAAAACAACAGACAAAAATAAATGAATAAATAACTAAATAAACACAACAGATTCCATGGTTAGGTATGTCACAGCAATAGCCTACTCCCTGGTACCAACTCCTGTTTTAGTTAGTTTTCTATTGTTGTGATAAGACAGTATTACCAAGGCAATTGTAAAAGAACGAGATTAGTTTGGTGAGTCCATAGCCATCTAGGTAGGAAGACTGGGCAACAGACAAGCAGTTATGGCAGTGGAATAGCTGAGAATTTATAACTTATCCACAAGCACTAGGCAGAGAGAGAGGGGGGAGGGAGAGAGGGAGAGGGAGAGGGAGAGGGAGAGGGAGAGGGAGAGGGAGAGGGAGAGGGAGAAGACAGAGAGACAGAGAGAGCTAACAGAGAGTAATGTGGCCTTTTGAAATCTCAAAGCCCATCCACAGTGACATACCTTCTCTATTAAGGTCATATCTCCTAATCTTTCTCAAATACACCAGTAATGGGGACCAAGTATTAAAACATATGAACCTAGGGGACATTCACATTAAAACCACCACACTGCAATTTGAGTAGAGATAATGCATTTGCTGTGTGTGGAAAATCAAGGAAAGATTTGTTTTGACATAGAGTATATTAGTACAATTATCACGATGCTAGAATCATTATACTTATAAGGAAATTTAAATTAAAATAAGTGTGCTTTGTTCAGGTATTCACCAATTCTTTTCTTTTCTGGCAGCTAATTTGGAAATAGTTTTAACAAGATTTAAAAACTTACTGGCTAAGGAGGCTGGGGTTATGGTGGCCTGAAAGAAAAGATTAAGAAAAGATGTGGTATAGGTTTATGAAAGGGAAATACTGTGAGGTTTGCTTGAGCTAGTGGGATCTGAAGTACATAATAGAGAGAGTACTAGTAGATATTAAAAATGACATCACTAAAGGTCACATTTTAGAAAGAAGTAAGAGGGTTGGTATCTAAATTTTATCACAAAGGATAAAGGCAGGAGTCAGATTGCTGCGGGGTAATGGAGAAGGTTAAGGGAAATATCTATTTCAAGTGAACAAAAAGACAGACCCACTGCAAGAAAAGGTCTTCTCAGAGAAGGTTCTAAAAACAGAAACATATAGTGCAAATAGAGGAAACTATTGACTAACCATATGAAATTAACATAAAGCCAAAGAGAATAGGTATGAGAGAGCTTTGACTGTTCAGAAAGTGACAGTGGTGTTTAAAACAACAGTTGAAATATGCTTGTGGGAGCAAAATCCAGATACAGGAAGTTAACGGGAAGACTTCTCAAAAGGAAGCAGAGGAAATAAGTGGGGGAAGCATTTCTGAAAAGGACAGTGGTCAAAGGCAAGAAGGAAGGCATCACTGGAGGAGAAAACTGGATCTTAAAAGAGCCTGGAAGATTGGTAGATAGAATGAATCAGTATTGGAGAAGGAAAGAGACAAATGAGATAATATTCAGAAGGAGAAAACGGGGTAAAATTTCAGATACACATAGAAAATAAAGGCATGAATTCCTATTTGAAGAACTGGAAGAAACAGAAACGAAAAAGCAGTTTTTGCAGTGTGGAGAAACGTAGTGAGATCTGGAAGAAAAGGGGTGAGCGAGCATGAGGTCAGGGGCTGTGGAAAATACAAGGTTTTAGGACCACAGTTGTGGAACTTGATTAATCCAGGTGTGATCACACAGCTTAGAGGTGATGCTTGAAACAGAATAACTTGAACTTGTAATCAACAAATTTTTATTTTGGTTTCAAAAAATGTTTCTCTATTATAGCTTTGCGGCCTGGGAAGATTGCAATAGATGCTGGGAATTATATACTTTGTTAAATGTGAGAACTACTGCCAGAGGTTTTGAAAGTAACAATTAAAGTTATAACATCAACCATTTGGAAAACACCTGCTAATTTTTAGGGTGGATTTGGCAGCAAATCAAATGTAGAGACTGAAGAAAAGAAGATACCAAAGCAGTAAAACTGTTGAGCTCCTCATAAACTAAGAACTCTAAAATGCTTGAATAAAGTTATTAAGCTGATTTGTTTTTCAACAGTAATTATTCATATGAATATTTTTTACCTTCTTATAAATTTGGTAAAGTAATAGTTAAATTTAAATGCGTTTTTATTGTCATTTTAAGTCTTGAAAAACACTTGTAATAGATTAAAAATGAATTTCTTGTATTTTCATAAATTCATTTTTATTTTGTAGAAAATACTAAATCACCAAGATCAGAGTGACTACCATCCCCTTTCTTTCAATAATCTGTTCATCTACTATGGAATTAGGGCCAATAATTTCTTTGCCTTCAAAACGGTCTATATTGTATAATTTAAATTGATAACCTAGAAATATTACGTTTTCCAGAAAGCATTTTAATATATTACATATTATGATACTACATATTAAAAATAAATGCACAAAAATTAATGGTACCTTAAAATTTTCACTTGATCCAGGATACTGTGTATACTATCCTTGTGATAAGCACACTGAGGTTCAGAAAATGTTAATTCCTTACATGAATCTACTACATAGAGATGGAGAAAGACTTCTGTTTTATGACATCATACCTTCCTTTTCTACTTGGCCTGCTTCCACTGATTATATGAAGTCAGAGTCAATGTATTCTTAGCAGCTAAAATCTAATCTACTATATAGTTCTTATTCACTGATGTTTCAAGTATTTTTGTGTTCAGTTTCTTACTAACTTGCTGAAATTTTCCCTCTCTGATTTTTATGGTATTTTTCTGTCTTGATTCTAAAACTTTGAAAGACTTCCCTAGTTCTTTTTTTTTCCCCTCACATTTTGAGCTATTGTGTGATTACTAACTAGAACGTCTAATCTGTTCACTGAGAAATCTGGGTCTGCAGACTTAAGCTAAAGAATTTCTTCCCTTCATAACAGTCTTTTAGGTCAGTTACTTTAAGTACTGAGAATAATTACAATATTTTCCAATCAACAATATTTGCCATATACTAGCAGTTTTTATCTACTACATACATTAAAAATAAATTTACACATTTTTTTATATTTGTGGCAAATCAATGAACAAAACCTCCTTATGACTCAAATGAAAATCAGAAGGAAAAACTGGACATGGTGGCACTCATCTTTAATGCCCTAGTACTTGGAAGCAAAGGTAGGCAGACACCTGAATGCAAGGCCAGCAAGATCTAATGAGTTCTGGGGCAGCCAGGGAGGGCTATAGCAAGACCCTTTCTCAAAATGAAAGAAAAAAATGGGGAAAAAGAATGTGATTTACGTTACATTTACATTGGACTCCTTGTCTGATTTTTTCATTAGTCTTTCAATCTAAGTAAGACACATCACAGGCCTTTATTTCATTGACTGACATCTTCTAAGTACTTGGCTAATATTACAGCAATTTAGTTGATTATATGGAGATATAGTAGCTCTTAAAGCTCCTGCCCTGTTCTCAGTACTCAAAACATATGTTGTACTGAGAATCTTTGTCTTGATTATCATCACAAATAGAGATTGTACACTTCAATGACATGTAAATTGAGTCCTAGAAAAATAGTTCAATACTACCCACTTTATGGTTTAGCAAATTCTATGGTTCAGACTGAATTCTATTTATTCTAAAGTTCTCTAATAATTTCTTTACATAGAAAGAAACCTGCCTGTGACCCCAGTTTAAAGGTTGTCAAGTTCACGCAAGACTACCTTAGAAGACAGACATTTTCCTTGTGTCCTATCTTAGAGCCAATGGGATTACAGCAACTCAAGCCCAATCTACTTTATACTTCTCACCCATTTCTCACCCAGAAAAATGAATGCTATATTTCCTACTTCCTTTAGATCTTCCCTGGAGAACCAGTAAAAATAGAAGGAATTCAAATTTTTCTCATCAACAGACTTTTTAAAAAATTCTTTCTTCCTCCTGAAAGAAACGTACTAATGAATCCTTCCATTATCTTCCTAAAATATGTTACTACATGAGAGCTTAGTAGATACCATGTATTTGTTGGAGAGCTTATGGAAACAACACTTTTAAAATCAAAATATATTATTTAATCTCTTACTAGGAACCATTGTCTCCTTTCCTAAGAGGAGGTCAATTCTTCCCAGGAAACAATGTAATTTATGAAAAAACAATAAGAAAAGTGGAGAAGCTAAACACAGATCAGGTAAGTAATATTTATTTTATAACTTGTTTTATAAATATAAATATTGAATTATGAATATTTTAATAGAATTGAAATAGTACTTAATTATCAAGTACCAGGCAAGACTACTGTGAGTTATAGTATGTCATCTTGTCTATGTTTTTCCATTCTATCCTTAATATGTTTATATTTTATTATGAAGCTCAATTACCTGAAAGATAACCAGAAGTCACATAACAAGCTAATGGTAGAAAATGAACCTTATATACAGTATATGTTTTCTGATGTATATAATATAATTTTAAAAAGTAGTTTACAAAAATACAAAAATAAAAGGCTATAATGTTATTTAAATTCTTTTAAGATGCTCAGATTTAAATTAGTACTATGTATTAACAGGTAAGTAAAATAATCTAAAGGAAGCTGAGGCTTTAAGTCATACTTGGATTAGGTGGTTTAAGGTGAAAGAATTTTATTGTCTTGCAATTCTAAAAAGCAGAAATTGAAAACTCCAGTGTGCAACAGGACCATCACCCTTCTGGAGCTGTCGGGAAAGAAACCTTTTCATTCTTAGTTTATTTAGCTTGTGGCATCCTCAGGCACATTTGATTGCATAATCACATCCCAAACCCCTTCTTATGACATGGCACTCTACATGAGCATCTTTACAGCAGCATCCCTCTCTGCATGGCTGTCTCAGTGTAAAATCTCTCATTTTTATGAGGACATTGCTCATATTGGATTGGATCTCATCCTAGTAACCTTACTCTAAATGGATTCTATCTGAAAAGACCATATTTTAAAGAAAAGCAGATGCTCTATTTCTGGAACATAGAACACCACCATAAATTTGGAGTATGGGTAACAATACAGGACATAATAGGCAGTGAGATATTATAAAATCAGTCTGGAAAATAAAATTATCTTTCTCACATGTAAATAAAACACACTGAAAATGTATTGGATTTTGTTTTAAAACTTCTTGGCATGAGAACATGCTCTATTTTTATAAGCACTTATTGGCAATTGTTAGTAGACTTGTAGGAAATAACATGCTATGTATCAAATATTCTTTATTTGATGCCTAGTAAAAATGAAATGACAGAAAATTTCAGAATGATAACATAAAAATGTCTCCCTTTTGGTTTGCTTGTTATGTTGAATCGTGTCTACAGAACTGGTAGATTAAACAAACTGTTAAAAGAACAACCTAACACTATGCTATCAAGTTGAAAAAAAATCACTGGTTGTTTTTGATGTTCCAAATAATAGTTTCTAAAGCTGTTAAATTATATTTATATTTATTCAACCAGGATATCAAAAAGTATGTTTTATACTTTTTAAGTAGCATAGGAGAATTTGGAGTACATTATTTAATGCTGCTTTCAAGTTTCTGGGTTGGGGGGGTTGTTTTGTTTTGTTTTGTTTTGTTTTTGTCTTCTTTCAAGACAGATTTTCTCTATGTAGTCCTGGCTGTCCTAGAACTCACTCTGTAGACCAAGCTGGCCTTGAACTCAGAAATCTGCCTGCCACTGACTCCGCAGTGCTGGGATGAAAGGCGTGTGCCACCACTGCCTGGCTGAAGTGTCTGTTTTAATGAGAATGAATAGTTTTTCCACTTTATAGCCTCTAGAATACAATGTTCTCTATAAAATTGATTGCTTTATCACCCATGCAGCTTAAAATATTAAGATTTTCTTCTTAAAGAACACTGCTTTTGCTTACTGTTGACATTAGTATTTATTTGTGCTAACTTTTTTTTTTCACTAATGATTTTAATCATTTGGGAGTTTTATAAGTACCATGTGTGCTGCCCAAAGTATAATTACCTGTACCAAGGAACAAAGCATAATTTTTTGTTTTGTTATTTCCTCAGTGATAGGGGCTATACCATAGCATGCTAGATGAAGCCAAGGTCCAATCAAAACAATTTACTGGCACTTGTCCAAGAAAAAAAGAGGCCTCTGTAGTAAAAAGTTGGTACAGTAGTTCTAGTAGTAACTTAACTATACTTTCAAACTACTTGTATTTTATATTAGTCTTTTTCCCCTCTATCTAAAGAAATAACTCATGAGAGATCATAACTGGTTGATATTCTGTATTTTTACATTTAAATTATGATATGCTTCAAAATATTATTACAATATGAATATTTTCCTTTTAAACAATGATATCAGTACTTGAGTATAAGAACTGGAGCTATAACTCAGGAGTAGGTAGGCACTTGTGTCGATGAAGCTCTGGATTCCACCTTAATGTCAAGACTAGAGATAGTAAATACAATTCTTTTTAATATCCCAACACAACATGGTGACATTTTATAACATAAAAGAACAGATAATATATTTATCTGTTAATTTGTAGCAAAGTTGATTAAAGCATATGGTTAGTTTTCTAAACTGTAAAGATCTCAGTGCTATCACACTTGTAAAGTGAGTCATATTTAAACAGTCTTGAGAAAGGAATGCCAAGAGCTGATTCCATGGCCTTTATATATCTACAGAAGCAGTTTTTATTCATGATATGGCCTCTTCATATACTTTTCTTTATTTCAAAATATTTTATGCACATAAATGTAATTCATATAGAGTAAAAATTTTCTAACTATAAAAAGAATATTTAAAACAATATGAATACTATTAATGGTAATTGCCTTCTCTATCTGGGTCGTCATGTCTCTAGTTTGTTTTTGCAGATAGCCACTAATGGAGGTTTATCACTTTATTTATATAAAAGTACACACACACACACACACACACACACACACACACACACACACACATATATATATATATACACACATATATATTTGTCATATGTGTATGTAGATTACTTTACATGTTAAATCAGAGGGGTGATGCTGTATTCATTGTTCTGCAATTTGATATTGTTTTCATCTGACATAGTTTGAAAATTGTCTGGTGGTTCCTCAGAGAATTGGACATAGTACTACCACTAGATCCAGCAATACTTCTCCTGGGCATATATCCAGAAGATGTCCCAACTGGTAATAAGGACACATGCTCCACTATGTTCATACCAGCCCTATTTATAATAGCCATAAGCTGGAAAGAAATCAGATGTCCCTCAACAGAGGAATGAATACAGAAAATGTGGTACATTTACACAATGGAGTACTACTCAGCTATTAAAAACAATGAATTTATAAAATTCTTGGGCAAATGGATGTATCTGGATAATATCATCCTGAGTGAGGTAACCCAATCACAAAAGAAATCACTTAATATGCACTCACTGATAAGTGGATATTAGCCCAGAAACCTAGAATACCCAAGATACAACTCCCAAAACACAAGAAAATCAAGAAGGAAGACCAATGCATGGATACTTCATTCCTCCCTAGAATAGGGAATAAAATATCCATGGAAGAAGTTGCAGAGACAAAGTTTGGAGCTAAGACAAAAGGATGGACCATCCAGAGATTGACCCACCTGGGGGTCCATCCCATAATCATCCACCAAACTCAGACACTATTGCATATGCCAGCAAGAGTTTGGTGAAGGGACACTGATATAGCTGTCTCCTGTGAGGCTTTGCCAGTGCCTGGCAAATACAGAAGTGGATGCTCACAGTCATCTATAGGATGGAACACAGGGCCCCCAGTATAGGAGCTAGAGAAAGTACCCAAGAGCTGAAGGGTTCTGCAACCCTATCGGTGAAACAACAATATGAACTAATCAGTACCCCCAGAACTCGTGTCTGAAGCTGCATGTGTAGCAGAAGATGGCCTACTTGGCCATCATTAGGAAGAAAGGCTCCTAGGTCTTGCAAACTTTATATGCCCCAGTACAAGGGAATGCCAGGGCCAAGAAGTGGGTGTGAGTGGGTAGGGGAACAGGGTGGGGGGAAGGTATAGGGGACTTTGGGGATAGCATTTGAAATGTAAATGAAGAAAATATCTAATCAAAAAAGAAAATTGTTGCATCTAAGAGTCTAAACACTTGAATTACATTAATTTTCAATAAGTCAACTTTTTACAGTCAAAAAGAAATTTTACACTGAATTTATACTTTCAATCTTGAGTATATGTGAGTGAATATAACTTTATGAATAAAACTTGAGTGCTTTTCCTTTGAAAGCAGGCTTTTATTAGCTGTCTCTTTTCAAAGCAGAATAATAACAGCATACTATAGAAATGTTCAAGTATGCCTGAAGCTCTCCCAGTGGATATATGCAAATATTAGTTCCTCCCTGTACTTTTCAGGAAAACATAATAACATAAACAATCAGGTAAAATAGATTGGGTTTAAAAGCAAATTCCAGATTTTCCTGCAGTCAATATAAATGACCTTTATACCCTTAGATTCTGAGGAACAAATCATGAATTCCACTCACAGTTTTATCATTATTAATTTTGTCATTAGTACATAATTTGACTTGTCGTTTTTGGGAGAGTACTAGTTCTATGTTCAAATTTAGTGAGATAAATGACAATAAAATTAAAGTTTATGGTGGCAGCAACGTTATAATAATAGTAATGCACATTTCTTACAGGCAATTCATTTACTCCACACAGAAACTCAATAAAAGCAGTATTTGAATAAAAGTATCTGGTAGAATTAGAGTAAGGGCTTACATTTCCTAGATCAAAAGCACCAATCAATGATTCTCAATGGTTTTTAAAAAGCCTCTTCTCAAGTTTCATAAGCATGAGTTCATTGCCTCCCCAATAGGGATACAAGCATAATTCCTATTGAAAATCACTAGATTGTATTTTTTCCTAATTTTAAATTCTTTTAAACCTTCAGCATCATAGAATTATTATATAATTAAATAGTAGAGTACCTATTGAGTCATAAAAGAAAGCTTAAAGTATTCATAATAATTTTAGATTTAAATACAACTAAAATATCAATTTAATTAGAACATGAAATTTTATGGCTTATTTGGGTAAGTATTTTGATGGCCGTAGCTACTGATTAAATAAAAACAAATTCTAACAAAATTTTCTTAATGTATAAATTAAAAATATCACTAGTTAAAATTACAAATTCTATACCTAATTATTTTGTTGTGGTTTTCAAATTTATTTCCAATCTTTTCTTGATTTGTAATAGTTGGTTTTAGATGGCTATTTTTTGACATGTATATATGTTTTAGGAATGTTGTCCTCAAATTCAATGCCATCATCATGTCATCCAGCAACCCCAGATCATCCACTCACCACATTGTCAACAGTCCCATTCTAGCCATCAAATCCAGTGTATAACAGAAAATGATTCAAATATTGGGCATGAACTCTGTCATGGCGGGCCAAGCCAAATACATGAACAGGTAAGATCAACCAGTTCAATACTTATCAAATTAAGTAAGTTCTTAAACATGTCTTACTACAGTAGTCTAACACTCACATTCAATTTTCATTCAATTGAAGAAGTGTACCAGTGTGTTTTAACAACATTTTAAAAACCACTATCCAGATTCCTTTCAAGAGATTAAAAATCATTCAGGTTCATTAATTAAATGGATGAAGTTATGACTCAACTCATGAATATTTAATTGTGACTGATAAGTGATCCTTAGAAATGAGCCTAACAGTTGTTCAGCATTACACATTTTTACGAGACATAATATTCAAATGAACAACGAATTAGAAATGTTGTCATCTGAGATGATTGTTAATGATAGCATTTCACCAGCTTGTAATTAGTTGCTGTATATATTCTTTGAGAATATATTATACTAATTTAAGTCAGACTATACTTATACTTTATTGTGTATTATAACAAAATAGAAACCAAAACTTAGTTGCTAAGGAGAAACCTCCCTGGATACAATCTTGAGTGACTAATTTATGTTGTAAAGACTTTGGAGTCTTGTAAACATCTGCTGCACAAGTGATAATAGGAAAATAATGATTTTTTTCAATCTGGTAAAAACTACCAATAATGACTGAAATATTGGAGAGTCAAATATCATTTGTACTTACTCTACTTTCAAATTTACCTCTCTCATAGTCATCTCTTAAATGATAAAAGAATAAGAAAAAATAAATTAGCTTCCAATACAGGAATTGTATTGTTTTATATTAAATATACATGGTATTATTTCTCAGGACTGATGCTTAGAAATATATATGTTGGCCATATTAGTAAAAATAATTCATGTTGTTCCAATATTTTTAAAAAGCCTAAAATGATGTTTCCTCTGACTGTCTGAACGGAAACATTAACCTTAGAGTAGTATGTGAAATTTCTTACGTTATATAGATTGATAATGACCAAAAAAACCATGTTATTAGATTAAATCATTTGAAATCGTTATTTATAGGTGAAATAGAAGTACCTCTGTACAGTTCAACTTAACCTTTCATTTTTCTTTGCCTTAATTTCCTCTAATAGAGGAAAGTAGTGGGACATAAATTTAATGCAAAGCAAAATGTTGTCATCTTACTTAGGAAGGTATAAACAATATGTTTTGGGAGCAAAAGAAAGAATGATCTATCAACTGAATTCTTTTATATATATATATATATATATATATTCATATATCTACATATATGTAAACTTATAGTTTTAGAGGATTCTTATGTGTTCAAACAAATGTTTCTCTGGGTGTACATGTACAATCCATGTTTTTCTTTGACTCTGTTTTTATTCCCTTTGTTTTGTCCTATTCCAGTTGGTTAGATTTTTAAAAAAACATCTTATTTATTTTATTTCATTATTATTTTTAAGATACACATTTGTTTTATAAGGAGAAATAGAAAGCATGTGGATTCCAATGGGAATCAAGGTGGAAGGAATTTCAGAGGAGTTGGGGAAGAGACAACCATGATCAGAATATATTGTATGAAAAACATCTATTTTTAATAAAAGAAAGAAAAAATGTTTTTCAAGTTTTGCACTTACTAGATCATTTAAAATTGAGTGAAATGAAATAAATTGAAAGTGTTTCAATATTGATATTTCCTTTCAATTCCTTGTCTATTGAAAATATACACATCTAATGCATAAAATATTTGGTGACATGACTCAAGTGATGATTTTAATCATCTTTTATTCTTTAAAATTTCATAGCCTCAGTGATAGAAGATACACCTAACTCTCAAGAGACTTGAGGGCCCAGGGAGTGGGGAGGCCTAGTTGGGTGCAGGTGAGGGGTGGGGACATCCTCTTGGAGATGGAGGTAGGGTGGGGAGGTGGGATGGGATGGGGAACAGTTGTGGAGTGGAGGACAGGCAGGGAAAGGTATGAAGTCTGGACTGTAATAAAGGATTAAAGAATAAAAATAAATTAAAAAACTTTATATCAATATATCTATGAACTTAGAAAACCAATATTGCTTATAATTGCAATTGATATTTCCTTCAGGTGATAATTCAGGATGATGGCCCTGAAAAATTGGATCCCAAATATTTTGGAGAGTTGCTTGCTGATCTAAGTCGCAAGAATACAGACCTATATCACTGCTTATTAGAACATTTGGAGCGAATTGGAGGAAGGTATTATAAATATATATTTCATCTTGATGTTGCAGTTGTCAAATATTTAGGTACAATTTTGTAATTTTAAAAATAGGTATTTCAAGATTTACATGCATATGTGTGCACCTCCATGAATTTATTCCACCACATGTGTTTAGGTGCCCACATAGTCCAGAGGGACTTGGAGACCTTGGAACTTGAGTTACACACAGTGGTGGGCTTCCCAGCATCATTTGGGGGAATAAAACTTGGGTCCTCCCAAAGAGCAGTACGTGGTCTTAATCACTGAGCCGTTTCTCTAGCCTCTAAGAAAGTCTTTTTGAAGTTCTCTGCTCCTCAGAGATTGTTGCCGTCCACAACCCCTTCATTGACCTCGACTACATGGTCTACGTGTTCTAGTATGACTCCACCCACGGCAAATTCAGCTGCACAGTCAAGGCTGAAAATGGGAAGCTTGTTATCAATGGGGAGTCCATCACCATCTTCCGGGAGCAAGATTCAGCTAACATCAAGTAGGGTGATGCATGTGCTGAGTATTTCGTGGAGTCTACTAAAATTTAATGCACCACCATGAAGAAATTAAATTTCACCACTATGGAGAAGGCTGGGGCTCACTTGAAGAGTGGTACCCAAAGGGTCATCATCCACCACCCCCTTCTGCCGATGCCCCATGTTGGTGATGTGTATGAACTATGAGAAATATGACAACTCACTCAAGGTTGTCAGCAATGCATCCTTCACTACCAACTGCTTAGCCCCCGGCCAAGGGTCATCCATGACAACTTTGGAATTGGAGAAGGGCTCATGACCACGGTCCATGCTATTACTGCCACTCAGAAGACAGTGGATGTTCCCTCTTGAAAGCTGTGGTGTGATGGCCGTGGGGCTGCTCAGAATATCATCCCTGCATCCACTGGTGCTGCCAAGGCTGTGGGCAAGTTCTTCCCAGAGCAAAACAGGAAGCTCACTGGCATGATCTTCTGTGTTTCTACCCACAATGTATCTCTTGTGGATCTGAAATGCCTCTTGGAGAAACCTGCCAAGTATGATGACATCAAGAAGGTGATGAAGCAGGCTTCCGAGGGCCCATTGAAGGGCTTCCTGTACTACATTGAGGACCAGATTATCTCCTGCGACTTCAACAGCAACTCCCACTCTTCCACCTTTGATGCTGGGGCTGGCATTGCTCTCAATGACAACTTTGTAAAGCTCATTTCCTGGTATGATAATGAATACGGATACAGCAACAGGGTGGTGGACCTCACGGCCTACGCGGCCTCTAAGGAGTAAGAAACCCTGGACCACCCACCCCAGCAAGGACACTGAGAGCGAGAGGCCCTCAGTTGCTGAGGAGTCCCTGTCCCAACTTGGCCCCCAACACTGAGCATCTCCCTCACAATTTCCATCCCAGACCCCCATAATGACAGAAGGAGCCTAGGAAGCCCTGTGCACCCCTCCCCCCCAAAGAAAGTCTTTTTGAAGGAGTACATTCAGGTTCACAGCAGAACACCAGTAATGAGCATGCAGGGTGATTATATGAGAAAACTGAGCAAATGTTTTATTTTAAAAGAGAATCCCACTGATGTGGTGGCTTCCCAACCTGTAATCACTGCCTTCAAGAGGCTGAGGCTAGAGGACCTCCTTCATTTTTCTTATCTTGCCAGCTGGTGCAAGTCTATGTATGTCTCAAAAATGTCAAAACCAAAGGAGGAAGAGTTACTGAGCTTCATGGAAATGAGCAAAGAGCTCATTACTTTAAGATCAGTTCAGAACTGTGTATATCTTTTTTTTTTTTTTTTTTTTTTTTGTAATATTCTTTGAAGACAAAAACTACTGCTTGGGAAAGAAACTAAAGGAAATTAATGACATGTTAAATGGACAAAAGATAAGTGGCAGTGTAGATGTGAAGAAGGACAATTGAATACTGTGGGACTTGACACTAGTCATTCTGGGAAACAGCATGGAGGAATTTTAAAATGAAAACTAAAACCACACCATGTAATCCAGAGATCTGACTATTGGATATATTATCAAATAAAATGAAATGAGTGTGTAAAAGACACACCTTAAATCCTATGTTCACGATACCAAGGAACAACCTGACTATCTACCAGCATACAACGAATAAAATTCTGCCATTTTCCTTCTTTTTTTTCCAAAAATATTTTTATTAGATATTTTCTTAATTTACATTTCAAATGCTATTCCAAAGGTGACTTTGTTCAGTGAAATCACAGACACATAAAGCAAGTGGCACGTGACTTACTTTATAATCTTAAAAAGAAATACTTTCGTAGAGGGTGAGAGTAGGATCGGCATCGCCACAAGTTCAGAGAGGTCGGGAGTTTAGGCAGGAATATACACATAACTATGACTGGATAAGTGTAAGTTAGTGTGCTAATAACTAGAGTGCTGACTATATGTAATGATAGGAACTTTGAATTTCAAATCTAGAAGGCAGGATTTGGAGTGTTTTCCTCATAAACCAAATATGTTTGATATAATAATTTTTTAATTTGAAAATTGCACTGTTTACACATGGATGTAAGCATCACTTGATGCCCCATAAATACATACATAAATACATGTCATGTAACATAAATACATGTCATGTAGAAATATATGGTTCTTAAGAGTTGTTTTTAGCATATTACATTTACAATAGAATATATATATATTTTACTACCAATACACTGCCATGTGTATGTTATTGATGTGTTCTCAATTTATAAATTTTATCTATAAATATTATATTTTATATAAATCTCAGTATATTAATTTATATAGTATATTATATGTAACATATATTGTGAAGGATTATGTTATTGTAAATACAAAACTGTATAATATAATAAATAGCACACGATTATATATATATATATATATATGTATATATATATATATATATATATATATATATATATATATATATACACATAAATTTACCCTTTTTTGTGTACATGTGTTGTCTGCATGATATTATATGTATTGCATGGTTACAGGTGCCTAAATAGACCAGTAGCATAATGATTCACTGGAATTTGAGGGTATCATTTATTTGTAGATGACAGCACTTCTTATTAACTGAATTACCTAATGCTATGTAGTCAAAGCATGGTTATGACCACAAATTCAAAGTAATCTAGAAGAAAAAGAAATGTCAATAGATTTACTTTTAATTAAAAATTCTCACTGACTACATTCTTTTGCTTCTAGATACTTTTATTATAGAACTTATATACTATATAAATATGGAGGGTATGATTTTATATATATATATATATAATTTTGTATACTTTTTAAGTTAAAGAAGGCATATATTTTCCAAATCAATATTTATGTTTAGTACCTTTAATATATTCATCTCATACCCATCTCTTTTCTATAAATTTTATTATCTTCCTACAACCATTTTCTTACCATTTTCCTCAACTATATTCTGTTATTATCTAATTGTCCATCCCACTTGGCAAAGTTCTAACTCTAGAGAAGTATAGTCCTCTCACTTGGCTCTCTGTCCCCTCTCTCTACTGCCATCTCTGCTAGTCACCTTCCATTATGCACTATCCTTAAAATTTAGAGTTATACAAGGGCCCTTTTATGTAGTTTGGAATTCATGCTACTTAACACAAGACTTAATATTGTTGACTAAATGTATGCCTCCAGTACTGTTAATTCACTCAGGATACATCAGAGTAAAATGCAGCTAATTAAGTCTATTCCAATATTTGAGTTTTCTCTTTTCTAAATTTTGATCATTATACCTAATCAACATTTTCTTGCATTATCTGAAAAACTCTCTTCTCTCACATGGCCCAAGGAATTATGCTATGCGTTCAATTATTTTTACACAAGTTTTCTATTTTAATATATTTTGCTTCCTCTAACTAGCCTATTGAGTAACCAGAAACTTTATGCCTATCTATATTATAAAATTTGAGAACCAACTGCATAAAATTTCAGATAAAGTGATTAATTAAGGACACATAACTACCAAAGGCTAGAGATGTATTAAAACATTTTTGGGTATTCTTTCACCTATGTATAAACTATCACTTTTCTATAATACATTTTTCTTTTGTATTTTAGTTATACTTTATAGATATTTTATTTTTTCCCTAGGTCTGTTCCAAAATATCTATTCGGCACAACACAGCAAATACCATATACATACACGCAAACCATTTTACATGTATTACTCATGCCTTGGGAATGGGAACCTGGAGTTCCCATAGTAGCCTGCATATTTTTATAAATGTATGCAAGTAGCTTTTCACAATGACCCATTTAATTCTATAAGCACACTTTTGCTCATAAGCAATTACATAATGGATAAAGTTAGGGACTAATGTACTAAAACTAATACCTTAAAATGTTATTTGTGCTTTCTTGTGAAAGCCTGTTCATTTCTGTTTGTTTGACATGTTCACCATCCATGTTCATATCTCGTTCTTCTACTATGTAGAGAGGAGGTAATTAGGCAAAATAAAGGTTGGTCGGTCTGTTGCCCTTGACAACACGTTAACTGTATTCTTCCCAGATTTCACAGTTCCTACCACAGCATATTTCAGACTTGTATAACCACCAACAATCCCATAAGATTTGCCTTCTTAATTTGGCTCCACAAATACTCTCTCAACCTCTCTGTCCAAATACTCATTTTGTTGCTAGAAATTCTCTGATGAAACTAGAATTTTGACCGTTTTGCTTTGTTAGGTATAGATTCAAATCCCATTCTTTCTACTATACATAGATGAGGTGAGTTGACCTCTTCTTAAAAGCTTTTATTTTGATAAAATGAAATAAATAACATGAAAACAATAATAAAGAGAAACTAGCTCAGTCCTGAAAGTGAGACCCAGAGAGGGAAAATGGAGGGAGAACAAGAGAAAACCTGTAACTGTGGTTTGGTTCACCAAACACCATTTTCTGTCAAGCCCTACATCTATCCTCAAATGCACTGGTGAAATGGATGCTGTTCTAATTCTGCATACTTTATTACTTTTTATTTAGGTGTTACTCATTTTAGTATATTAGCTAATTCCAGAAAAATCATTTAAGTCAAACTAAGTGAAAGTTCCATTTTTGATATTTAAATTTCTTTATTTGTGATTCCAATTTAAACCAGTATTATTGTGATATACAAAATAAAAAATTAGAACAGAAATATTTGTGATTACAGAATACATTTTTTTTTCTAAAATTGTCTCTTTTTTTTGTCATTTTTGCAGCAAACAAGATTTTGAGTCCACAGATACAGTAAGTGCAGAAATCATTAAATTAGAGAACAATGTGCATTTTGATTGTAGTACTAATAATATCCCTTTATTTAGTTTATTTATCAGACTGGAAACACAGATTAGAAAGGAAACTAATGTTTATATCTTTGTAATGACTATAAATAAAATAATAACCACAAGTAATATTTTATGACTATAACTAGGGTTTAGGTTGTCATCATTTAAAATACACTTAAAATTTACTTGATAACAAAACTGTCTTAGAACACAGAAATTTATACAATAAAAATAAATGTTATCTAATGTTTCAAAACCATATGCAATAGCCACTTGAAGTAAAAAAAAACCTTTAAGTATCAATTCTATTACATTTGTAATTTTGAAAACCAATTTATTTTAATTTAATAAACAATCAGATAAATAGTTTATTTTAGCATAATAAAAAGAACTGTCACCTCTTGTGCATTAATTTTATCATTTTCTCTCTGTTGTTATTCTATACGCACTAAGGTAGTTTTGTAAGCTCTAAATTGTCTATGAAAAGCATTTATTCTGGCTTCTCCCTTAATTTAGTTGAAGCTTAAAAATGTTGCTGTGGTAACATATAATCTCTCAAAAGTCACAATAGCATCAAGCAAATTTTCTTTAAGTCCTATAATACCTATAATTTTATTTCTCAGTTTTCACTATTTAAAAATTAAGCTTCCTAAACATATCTACCATCCAACAAAACTTAATTTTGGAGGATACAGTGATGCTATTTCAAGTAAAATTTGAATCCTCTATTATTGTTATATCCATCATCATCATTAATTGCTCTTATGAGGCACGATTTGTTTATATATCATGTCCTGTTCTTGAACTTATGTGGCACATGCTAGCCTTGATCATCTTGCCTTAGATACTTAGGTATGAGGGAAAATGGCATGTATTACTACACCCAGGTAAGTAATCACTTTGTTTTAAATTGCTATTGCACCCACCCCCTTTGGTTCTGGAGTTCAAAGACAGGACCTTGTAACACTATGCAAGCATTGTGCCTCTCAATCCTAGCCCTAAACTGATCTTTTAAAACACAAGTGGAATGTTTGACTGGTTGCCCAAATATTTTCCCTATCAATCTCTGGAATTTAGTATTATTTCCAAGTCTATGTAATATAACTGAGTAGTTAAACTCTTTGAAAAGTGATTTATCTTCTGCTATCCTCCCAAAATATGCTATTTTTATACAAAAGTCTATGAAGTACAACCCATAAGATTAAAGTGCTGATGTTTTCAAAGGATAAATTCCATTTTCTTACAGTCAGAAGACATTGAGTCATTGATTCCCAAAGGACTGTCAGAGTTTACAAAACAGCAAATTCGTTATATTCTGCAGGTAAGATGTGATCAGTGTCCAACTTCGATATAATAGTTTTTGTTTCATCTTATTATATTTCATTTTGTCATGTTTGGTCATTATCTCTTAGAAGTCTGCTCTTTTATAATGAGAGACAGAAGGGAGAATATCCAGAGGGAAGGGGAGGGGTGGAACTAGGAGGAGCAGAGGGAGAGGAAACTATAAACAAGATACATTGTATGAGAAAAAAATCTATTTTCAATTAAAAAGAATTTAAAAAGTAGTAACACTACATTTCAGATCATTTTATTACATATATTAATTTAATTTTTTTCATAATAAACCTAAAATGTGTTTTTAAAAATAATTAATCCTAGGAAACTGCTACTTTGCATGCTTCCATAAGAATAGGTAGCGTCAAATAAAAGCTATGTTCCACAGGAGTTACTATATTTTAATTAGATAGGACCACATTTTAGCTTGGTCAGACCACTAAGACTTGAACGGCTAGCATTCAGAAAATTGATCTCTATGTGTTGCCTGCTGTAAATTGTTCTTATTAGTCAATACTGTATTCTTATTAGTCAATACTTCCATACTTTAGGAGAACCTGATTCTAAATCAGTCTTCCCCTTCTCTTCCTCATGCTCATTTCATACTCCACTTCTCTCATTCCAAGTACAGGCAGTGAAAGATTGAAAGTCATTGCCTTCTCTTTCCAGCGATATATAAGGATAGAATCCATAGGAGCAGGAAATTTTCCTGTAATAAGGGAAAATCCACAAATAGAGATAGAAGCCAAGGAAATATGACTGAAAGTAGTATGCATTAAGAAAAGAAACAATAGCATCTACTAGCCAGGATACAGAGGAAAGGGAACCCATATATATGGCATACTGAAAAGCAAAGCTATGCAGTTACTATGGAAATCACTAGGAAGTTTCCTCAAAAACTAAAATAAAACCACTTGGGTTTATATTACTGTGGTGAGGATTCATTTGACGTTACACTTCCAAATAACAGTTTAGGAAGTAAAGGCAGGAACTCAAGTAGAAGCCATGAGTGAATGCTGCTACTGTATTCCTGCCTCTGGCTTGCTCAATGTGCTGCTTACTTAAATAACTCCATATCACCTTCCCAAGGGTCGCACTATCCACAGAGATCTGGGCCCTCCTACATCAATCATTAAGACAATATCTCACGAAATTTTTTTTTATTCTTTATTCTGCTTCCTTATAACATACATGGCATTTTAGAATTCCATTTAGATTTGTTATTATTATTTTGGGGTATATCTGTTTTAGTAGTTTCTCTAGCTATCAAATGATATATCCATTTCTTAATCCCATGTGTGGATTTGAGTGTATTTTACCAAGTTCAGAAGCTGTAGAAAGCTTTGAGGGTTTTTTTTTTTTTTATCTCTTTACTATACATTTATATTATTCTGAAACATTTCTTCTCCAATCGTATACAGTATATTAGTATCATAAATTTTGCTTAATCTATCAAGTATAAATAAGAAAGTTGAACATAATTATAGCTTGTTGTATTTTCCCATATGATGTTTATCCTTAATGCCAAGTAATTTAAAATTTTATTCTATTTAGAGAAATTTCTTTAGCTAATCTAAAAGTAGATCTAATAATGATTTGTTATTTCCAGTCTCCTAGGCCTAAAAAATACCATGATTTGTTTTCTTCTTTTGAAAATGAATTCTATTTCTTTTGATGTAAAATTCATATTTGTCATTTCTGTTCTTTGAGCATCTGAAAAGATATTTTATCAGATTTCTTTCTTTTTTCCCTCTTTTTAAGTTTTATTTTAAAAATCATTTTATTTATTTACATTTCAAATGTTACCCCACTTCCCAGTCCACCCTCCAAGAGTTCTTCACCACATCCACCCCTTTACCTCTGAGAGGGTGCCTCCCCACCCTTTACCCCTGTACCCCCATATCCTCATTCCTTGGGGTATCAAATCTCTAAAGGGTTAGGCTTATCCTCTCCCACTGAGACCAGACAAGGCAACCTCTCATACATATGTGCTGGGATGGGGGACAAGAGGTGCGGGTGGTGGTGGGGTGAGGGAGCACTACAGACCAGTCAGTGCATGCTCTTTGCTTGGTGGCTTAGTCTCTGGGAACTTGCAGGGTTCTGGATTAGTTGACACTGTTGGGCTTCCTAGTCATCTTCTTCAGCTCCTTCCATCCTTCCCCTAACTATTCAATAGGGGTCCCTGAACTCAGTGTCTGCATCTTGTTGCCATGATTTCTACCATAACTCTGCTACTGTTTTACCTGTTTTTCCCAATAACTAAGGATTTTTTTTTGCACTTTTCAGTTTTTGTCTTTTGATTTAAGAAGTTTTTGTTTTGTTTTGTTTTTATTTGATTTGATTTCTCAAGGAATAGATTTCTTTGAATATATCCTGTTTGGTATTCATACTCTTTCTCCACATCCTCCCCCCCCCACTTCTCTCTATATAAACATATATATTAATGAAGATTGCTAATATGGAGAACTTATTAGCCACATCTTCTCTGAATATTCTTTCAGTTTCTGCCTTCCTCTTTCCCTTCCAGGGTTCTAATTGTGTGACTATTAGACATGAATAAAGGCATAGAGAATTCTTGGATCAACTTCATTATTGCCATTATTTTTTACTGTTGCTTATATTATGAACTTTCCTTTGTATGTTTATGGTTACTTTTATCTGTCCCTTCTCTTCATTTTTATAACCCATTCACTGCAATTTTTCTTGTTGCTCTTTTCTTGTTTATTGGGATTGTTCTAAAATTTTTATTCAGTTATTCTTTTTATTACCCATTTCTTTGCCAAGACTCAATGGTCTATTGTAATCTGTTTTAAGCCTATTTTTTAATTTCTTCATTATTTTTATTATGTTATAATTTTTCAAGTATTTAATTAATGAAGAAAACAATTTCATTAGGAATTTTTCACATGCATCTGCCATTGTACTTTGTATTCATCAGCTTATTCATTATTTTTGTCCTTGATCCTCCCACCAGTGGCCCTTCCTACAACTTTACCCCCCAAAAAACTATTTCTCCTTTTATGATTATCTCTCCTTTTATATGATTCTCTCTCTCCTTTTATATGATTCTCTCTCCCCATGTTAGAGAACACAAATGCTTATATATATATATATATATATATATATATATATATCATGCATAAGAGGAAAGATATAAAATATGTTTGTCTTGTGTTGCTTAAATTATCTGACATTTCAGCCACTGCTTAAAATAGTTTTATTCATCTTTATGACTAAATAAAATTCACATAAACATAGTATATACCTAGGAGTGTTGGGCTAGATTATATTGTAGTTTCTTTTGTAACATTTTCTGAAATCTTCCATATGGATTTCCCTAGTGGCTATACAAACTTACATTCCTACGAGAAATATATTATTTACATTCCCATTCCCCTGCATTCTGGTCAGAGTCAGTTGTTTATTTCTATGAAAATGTAAAAAAAGAAACTGTGATAGCAGTAATTACTGGATGGCAGTAATTACATTTTATAATTTGAAATCTATTGGTCCATGATTTTCTATATTTTATGTGTTTTTTTGTTTTGTTTGGTTTAGAGAGATGATGTTTTTGAATAGCTTTGGTTCTGTAGGTTAAATGGCAATATTCTTATAGCTTTTAATACCATGAGAACTACGGCTTTTGTGTGTGTGTGTGTGTGTGTGTGTGTGTGTGTGTGTGTGTGTGTGTGTGTATCTGTCTGTCTGGAACTGATATTCAATCACATGATTTATCAGGCATTCCTGGCTTAATTTATGGAAAAGTTTGTGATTTCCTCTTTCACAGTGTTTGTAATTTCTTGCTAAAGGATTTTATGGTTGCTTAAAAGCTTTTGTTGAGAAATTCTAACAATCCCTTTTAGCTTGATATTGATAGCTATCAATTGATTTTCCTTATCAACTTGAGCCTTCTTTTTTTGTCTTTCAGTGGTCAGTGAATCTAGATGAAAGCCTGATCATTTGGTTATTGCATTATGAAACTCTTAACAGATGAAAGTTTTAATTGTTTGTTTTAGAAGGTTACCTCCTATGGTAAACAATAAGAGGAATTGAGACAGTTTCTATTACTGCCAAGTGGAAGTGAATGTTCTTCTAATTGGCCTGTCTTCATATGATACAACAGAAGGCTTTATGGTATCAGTTGATGTGACAGAGCTTGGAGTATCATTTTTGTACTGTTAGGATGAAAGTCTCATCTCTGCTTTTCCTGACACAAACCTAATAAGTAGTATTGGTATAGCTCTTTAAATCCTGATAATGGCAGAAGTCTGGGCTCATTTCTCCTCCTCTTATCCTTAGGTAATATAAGAGTCAGAATTTCGCCAAACCAACCTGTTGTGGAATTTGGTTTGAGACAAATATTGTCTAAAGGTTTTCTGCATTGTTTCTTTCATCCTCTTGAGCTTTCAATATTTTTTATGTATAAATGCTTGTGATTTTCAGTCACACTAAGAAACCATTAAAGAGACTATGAGATTCAAAGAAGTCTAAGTAAAGGCCTGGACACTTATACAAATGCAGTGAGAGTCACTGGAGATAGTTAGGGAAGATATTAAGAAACCCTGTCCTGAAGGAGTTTTGTAAGACAAAATCTCTCCAAAGTCTACATGGTTCAACAGGTATTCATGTTCTAATATAATTCATATGAAGCCATCCTAACTAATATCAATTACATTGAAACATGTCAGGAAGATAGGGCTATTATGAGCTGTAGTTCTCAGGTCAGACCTGAAATTTTTTCACTTGTTGATAAAAGTGATGCATATACCACATGATCTGATGATATGTCAATAAGCCTGCACCCCTCATTGTGAGGTTTATTACTTTTGATATGTGTGTTGCATCAATCTTTAATCTGGCCTGTATCATAGACATTTAGACCTGTGCTTTGTTTTATATGGTTTTGATATGCCGATATTCCCATGTATTCTTAATTTAATTTTAGTTGTATAAGTTCATAGGTAGTAGTACTTGATTCATCTAATTAAGTAGTTCTGAACTTTCCTCAACTTACAACCCTTTAATATAGTTCTTCATATTCTGGTGACCTGCAACCATAAAATTATTTTGGTTGACACTTCTTTATAACTATAATTTTGCTACTGTTATGACTTATAAATGTCTGATATGCAAGATATCTGATATTCTAACCCCAAAGGGGTCGCAACCTTAAGGTTATCAGATGATTTATTTTTCCTCATAGTTCTTGCTGGGTAGGCAGGTGGTCATTTGTGTGAATCAAACAAAAACAGGGTGTCATTGGCATCAGAGTTTGTATTTAAAATGCAGCAATCTAGTTCTGTGTGCTACTCTGTCTCAACAGCCCTGTGTGATTTTGAGGGACAGGACATAGGAGCCACTTTTTCTTATAGTAGAGAACCAGAGTTGAGTTCCAAGCACCCACATAGAAGTTAACAACGTTCAGTAACTACACTTGCAAGAGATTCAATGCCTCTTTCTTGCCTCCATGAGCACCACACACTCATGTGATGCGATGCATATCTATATATACAGGCATACACTCATACACATGATGTAAAATGAGCACATTGTTTTGAGAATTGTGTTGTGACATAGCCTACATTTTAGATGTAACAATGAGCTAGGGGATTGGGTGGTAATAGAGTCAGTCATTCAAGGCAAGTTACTGCCTGAAAACTCCAATTGGAATAGCATAGGACAAAGCACCCTGTATTCCACATAAAACTTGATTCTTCACTTCAGGCAGAATCCTTGGACATCACAGCACACTTAAAATTCTTTTTTTTTTCTTCAAAAATTTTTATTAGATATTTTCTTCATTTACATTTCAAATGTTATCCAGAAATTCCCCTATACCCTGCCCCCTCCGCCCTGCTCCCCAACCCACCCACTCCTGCTTCCTGTCCCTGACATTTCCCTGTACTGTGGCATATATTCTTAGCAAGACCAAGAGCCTCTCCTCCCATTAATGGCCAACTAGGCCATCTTCTGCTACATATGCAACTAGAGACACAAGCTCTTGGGGAGGGGGCGTACTGGTTAGTTCATATTGTTGTTCCTTAAAGTTCTTTTTATGACTTGAATATCAAGTGCTTCAACTCTTCAAAAGCAAAAAAAAATGATGATAGAATTATGCGGTGCGAAGAAGATAAGTACTTTTTCATACAAATGGAAAAAAAGAAAAGTTTTCCAAAGGCTTAGTTAAAATCTTTTCAGGAATGTTGCTTGACTTGCTTGAGAGAATTCAGAGGGACATGGGTGGGGTACTAAAGAGAGTACATGAGAGAGTCTAGAGGGGGCAAAAAGAAAGGGGAAAGTGATGGAATTGTTCTAATTTAAAACATGTATAAAATGCTGGTAGTGTACAAGCCTTTAATCCCAGCATTTGTGAGGAAGAAGCCAGTAGATCTCTTGTGAGTTCAAGGCTAGTCTACTTTAGCTACAAAACAAGTTCCAAGCCAGTAAAGGCTACACAGTGAGCAATTATCTCATAAGAAAATGTATTAAAAATAAAAAAATAAAGTATTTTTGTAGCAATAGAATATAAATACAAAGAAATAAGCTACACTTGCTAGTGTTGCCTATTTTGAAGCATTAGTAAAAAGAAACCCTTCATGCTTTTCTTCCTCCAGATGAGGGGTATGTCTGATAAGTCCCTGAGACTAGTGCTGTCTACATTTAGCAACATACGGGAGGAACTTGGACATCTTCAAAATGATTTGACAGTAAGATTTGTTTTGATATTTCTTTCCCATGTATTTCTGATAGTTAGCTTCTCCACACAGAAATGAAAAATGTTCAATATACTTTTAAATATATACTGTAAAACAGTAATATTACACATCCATAAACATGACTTACTTTGTGAAACAGCTAATTAGCATTGAAAGAGGAGAAAAGAACTGCCTCATGAGTACATGAAAGTATGTTGATAGGCACGAATCATTTAATCTCGCACTAAGGTAATTAATGCTTAAAGGCAGAGTTGTCTACAAAATTAAAATAACTGTAGTCATTTAAAAAGAATTTCCCTCTTTACTGTAATGATAAAGAATACTTAGAATTTCTTTTTAAATAAAATAACTTGAAAACTCCTTCCTCCCAATGCTTAACTTTTTTATTATTTTAATTGATATTTTTGGTGCCACCAGCTAGATACATTCTGGTGAAATTTCACTCTAGTAAAAAACACCTCCAGGACTTTTGAGTGTTTTCCGTTACTTTTCTGGTTAGTTTCTGCAGTCCCATAAGTGTAGCTGGATTTTTAATTTGAAGATTCTCCACCTGCTGAGATTAAGAAGTCTTTGTAGATTGAAATAAAACATAAAAAATATTCAGAGCATTCTGCTTCACTGCACTCAGCAGCAGCCAATCCATCAAAATAGTCCTTTCAATAGAGGATTTCAAAGTTTGTATCTTATATTTCTCTTGACTTTGAAGAATTCCACTTTGTTGAGCAATTATAGATGAAACAAGTTTTTATTGAAATTTTACAACATAATCAAGACATTACCTGTTAACAATTTTATATAACTCTGACTCCTAATAAGTAATTTATGTCTTTAGTCACTGGAAAATGACAAGATAAGACTTGAAAAGGACTTGGCATTCAAAGAAAATCAAATAAAAGAGTATGAAGAACTCTTGGCATCAGTGAGAGCAAATAATCGCCAACAGCAAGTAAGTTGATGTCTTTTGTAGGTGATACTCTAGATTGATAGCTTTCCATATGCATAATTACTGGCTCATTGAAGTCCTGAGATATAATCCAGATGGTATTAAAGTGTGATGGAACAATTTGTTCATCTGAGAATTGAACAGTTTTGCACAGTTTCAACAACTAAATATCCTTTCAGAAAAATAGGCAACCTTATGTAGTATATAGTATACAGAGTACAGAGTTCTCTATATTTTGGGGCAACAAGAATTGTCATTGAAAGCCTAAGTTGACACAGTCTCTTTTTTTTTTTTTTTTTTTTTTTTTTTTTTTTTTTTTTTTTTTTTTTTTTTTTTTTTTTTTTTTTTTTTTTTTTTTTTTTTTTTTTTTTGGTTTTTCGAGACAGGGTTTCTCTGTTAGCCCCGGCTGTCCTGGAACTCACTCTGTAGACCAGGCTGGCCTCGAACTCAGAAATCCGCCTGCCTCTGCCTCCCGAGTGCTGGGATTAAAGGCGTGAGCCACCACGCCCAGCCCAGAGGCAGTCTCTTAATCTAATGATGTGTTAATTGGAAAAAGTTATACATCTTATGTCTGTGTACAGAATAAACAAGGAAATGGACTCAACAGGCATTCTGTTGTTGTTTGAGCAGAGATAATTCTAACCAAACTATGATAAGCCTTCAGAGTTCATTCCCTCTGTTTGGTCTCATGACTTTCCCAAAGTTTTCACAAACTTAATCTTTTAACCACAGTGAAGGGCAAGGTCATTTTAGAAACTGCTAGCATAGTATGATGTACTCAGACTAACAAGGATCTAATAACTAAATTGGGACTGAAATTTTTTACAAAAAATTTCTTTTTACGCATTAGACAAGATTACGGACAAGATTAAAATGTAGTGTGATATTTAAAATATCATCTAAAGGCAGAATCTAAAATATTTAGTTTGAATTTTTTTCTTCATATTTCTCAATGAGTCACTTAAACGTTTACTTTGTAAACTCAAAATGCATTTTTCTTATGGATTTGTATCTTTTTTACAGCAAGGACTTCAAGACTCAAGCTCAAAATGTCAGACATTGGAAGAAAATAATCTTTCTCTTCGACATACACTGTCGGACTTGGAATACAGACTAAAAGAACTTGAGTATTGTAAACGCAATTTAGAGCAAGAGAATAAAAACCTTAGAATACAGGTACTAGATTTTATAGTATTCCTAGTTATATAGCTCTTAAGCTATCATTGTTAATAGGATATACAAACTTAACCTTGAGAAGTACTTCGACTCCTTTCTGTTGACCTTACATGAAAGTTGTATCATGCTGACACTTGAGCTTTATAAAACAGCCTCTCAAGATTATTTTTATTATTTCTATGTCTTATTTAATAACATGGTATTCATGTCGTAATAATTTTGAAACCTAATATATATTTCCTTCTTAAAAATCCAATTACAAAAAGTTATTTTGGTTTTATTTAGGTGTCTGAGACTTGCACAGGCCCGACACTACAGGCTAAAATGGATGAGATTGGCAATCATTATATGGAGATGGTAAAAAACTTGAGACTTGATAAAGATAGAGAAATCAGCAAGCTAAGGGTATGTTGATCCTACATTGCATAAAATTATCTACAGAAGTTTTTGAAAACAACAATGATTGTTGGGCCTTGAGAGATAACTCAGAGGATTTTAACAAAACCTGCTGTTTCATCATGAGGAACAGAGTTACCATCAACCATGTAACAAGTCATTCCATCCTTCAAACGTTTGTAACTATAGCTCTGTTATATCAATTACCTTCTTCTGACCTCTGCATACACATACAAGCATGTACACACATTTATCATATATGTATGCATAAATTAATAAGGTAAATTTTTATTAAAATAATAATTATCATCACTATCACCACCACTCCCCTGCCTAGCCACTATTAAAAAGAAAAATAAATATTGTGACAATTTTAAAGTTATAAAGAAATAAGTAAGTTGAAGACTTTAGTATTTTCTAAAACCTTTTCTTATAAATATACTTAAATATACTTTTGTCTACTAAAAAGGAGTGAAATGTCCAACTGGTACTTCAAGTTAAATTATTTTATACTTTAAATTATTTTTTTCTCAGTTGTTTAGAAAAACATTAATTTCATTGTCTTGATTTTTGTTAATTTTTAACAATTTATGTTTGGGAAATAGGTAAAGGATCCTTCATAATATTGCTTAATGCATTCTTATTCAGAGAAGAGTCATATATAACATTGTACAGCTAAGGCATAGTTTATCTGGGTGATGATATTTTGGTTAACTTTTTTAAATTAAAAAATAATTACACCATTTTTCCCTTCTCTTTCCTCTGTCCAATCTTTCCTGTATATCCATCCTTTGCTCATTCTCCAGATCCTTGTTTTTATACATAAATACAACCTGCTCAGCCTGTTTAGTGTTACTGTATAATTTTGAGGCTGATCATTCAGTATTGAATAATCAATTAAGGGATGTATACATACAGAAACCTATTTCTCCCATTCCCTGCATTCCTTACTTGCCTGTCGTTCTTTGTCTATGGATGAGGCTTGGAGAGATTTTTTTCCTGTTAGCATGCATATTGATATTGTCTTTCTTCAGGTCTTGTTTAGGCAACCATATTGAGGTATGCTAGATTAAATTTCCCAGTCGTTGATACAGGGTCAATCTCACAGCAAGTTTACCTTTCCTGTGGCTTACTTACTTACAATCTTACTGCCCCCTCTTCCTTGATATTCCCTGAGCCTTAAGTTCAAGATTTGAGTTTTACTTGTATCAGTTGTGGCTGAACACATGACGATATTTTGTTTTCTGTATTTTAACATTTATTCATATAAAGAGCTTTGTCACTCATGTTTATGTATAATGGAAAAAGTATGTAGTCATTGCCTTATAATTCTGTGTTGAATTGTTATAATTGTATGTTGAATTGATACAACTAACCCTTAATTAACTGAGTCCTAAATGTAGATAAATACATCTAACTATCTTATGATTTATTTATTTTTATTTACTGTGAATTGTTGATATGTCTCTTTGAGGACATTGGATCCCCTGGAACTGGAGTTTAAAGACTATTGTTAGTTGCCACATGGGTGCTAGGAATTGAACCTGGGTCTTTTGGAAGAGTAGCCAGTGGTCTTTGAGGCTGAGTCATCTCTTCAGCTCTGACATTTAAATATCTTGATGGATAAAATGGCCAATGATTTTTCTCTCCTAATATTAGTGATTTTTTTCCTAAAATAAATTAAACAAAACTCAATTTGTTAATAGGCCTCCTGATCATTCTGCCAAATTCCTTCCACTGGTTTCTTCTTTTCCAAGCTAACATTATTAGTTGCACGTAAACCTGGCAGCTTCTATGTCTATATATGTGGACTTGAGGAAGGAAAGGTTTGTCTTCAGGATCTTTGTTTTGAGTTGCAGCTGCTATTATACTAGTCTGGATTACATTACTTCTGAGATGCTTATCTCCCTGGGATGCTGTGAATATTCAGTTAAGTCATGAATCAGTAGTCATTTTTGTGAATTGAAAGCCACAATATAACATTAAGACTGAAGGTGACTTAATTTGATTTTGACAGAGTCCAAAGTGCCTCTTTCCTTAGCTTTATTTTATTGCCAGGGCCTAAGGCAGTTGCTTAGATAGTACTAATCATAAATAGCAAACACAGCTTTTTTAAGAAGAGAAACTTCTAACTGGCATTTCAAATTATATTTTATGTCAATAAAATTCTATAGACATTTATGAAAATTAATATATCATTTTTCATTTTATGGCTATGTGACTTGACCTAACTATACTACATTTAAATTAAGTTGTTTTTTAAAGCATTATAATAATTATTATTTCTAAATTCTTAGTCCCAACTAAACCAGTACCAAAAAGATGTTTCAAAAAGAGAAGGAAGTTGTAGTGATTTCCAATTCAAACTTCATGAATTGACAAGTTTGCTGGAAGAGAAGGATTCTCTTATAAAGCGTCAATCAGAGGTAAGAAAAAGGAGAGAAAATGCAATGATACAATTAAGTTCTGTATAATAAATAATTCCCATGGATTAGGAAAGGACACACTGAGTGAGAGTGATGGTTCAGCTGTTAAAGATTCCTAATCAAAACACCAAGGAAAGGACACATTTCCAAGATATACTTTACTACATATCAATGTATGTGTATGAATAGTATGATTTACACTTAATGAAATGAAAGAAGGAATTGAAGTTAAAAAAAATGAGTGCTCTTCATTTACTATATCTAAGACAGTGGATTTATATTTTATTAACAGTGAAATTCTCTAAAGCTTGTGAGCTCATTCTTAGATCATGAACTCCTCCTTCATTAAGGAACATGTAGCCCAGAATCTGGTATATGATAAGTTCTAAAAAAAAAAAAACTATTATTTTTAAAATGGCACTCATAGTGACATTCATAATAAATTTGTTAGGACTCTGAATTTACTTCCTTATAGAAACTTCATCATCATCATCATCATCATCATCATCATCATTATTATTTATTAATTGGCCTTATTTTCAACAACTCAGAATAAAAAAAAAATCACATCTTTATACTGACAGCCATGTTCATCCAATTGTCAACATCCTACCTCAGTTAGTAGCCAGGATAAAGAGCTATTAATAATGTTAGGTTGGAAAAGATAAAACCAGTGGAAAAACTTTGGTAAAAGGCATGTATAACATTTTGGCTACCGTGTATCAACATTAGTAGAATTACAAAACAGGAGGAGTGGTGGGAGTTGTTCTTAGTAATCTTATTACCAAATGCTTATATTTATATTTAAATGATTACTGTGTTTTATTTGTAAGGAACTCTCAAAGTTGAGACAAGAAATATATTCATCCCATAACCAACCCTCTTGTGGTGGAAGGACTACAATCACCACAAAAAAGTAATGTACTTTAAAATGACATAATGTGCCAAGTTATTATAAAATTTAAGTTTTTATTCTCCTAGTTGATGTGCATAACATTAATAAGTGTTCCGATCATTTTATTTGTTTGATCATTCTACTGGAGAGTTAATATTAAAAAAAAGACCTTGATATCATGGTTAGGATAATTGTATATCATATTTACAGTATGTTAAATACTATAGAAATAAAAACAAAGTTATGACATTGGGGCTATGAGTTGATAGATATTTAGTTGTGGTAAGTTGTGCAAAGCAGTCTTCATCTTGCCCTGATTATTCAAGTTGAGATTAGTAACCCTTTAAATGAAAGGTATGTGTTTCACTAATTACAGTGTGTGCCTGAAACCTTGGATAATATAAACTCTTATATAAAGTTTGTTTTTATTTGATTTTAAAACATATATTATGATGATCAGCATATAAATTTTCCATTATTAAATGCAGATGTTTTAAGTTTGTTCATTTAAAGAATGTATGCATCTGAATTTTCAACATCACTAATTTTGTGCTTTAGGAAATAAAATGGTTATGTGTGTTATCACCAGTTGATTTAATAATGAAGAAAGCTGAGTCAGTGACTGAGTAGCATATAAAGTATAGATACATTAAGGAATAATTTACATGCTAAATGTAGTTCAACAGGACAAGATTTTATTAACCTACTCATAATGGTACAATATTTGTAACTTAAGAATTATATATTTGGGGAATATTTTAATTAGTGTTTTGGAACATATTTGGGAAGGAATATCTGGAAGTTTTGGTAATTAGGGCAGATGCCAGATACAGCTTTTTGTCTACGTATAAAACAGTACTAGATAGTTCTACCACACAAGATATGACTGTAATATACATTATTGTGTCACTTTAACTTGATAAACTTTCTAGAATCCAGTTAATTTTCCTTTCCCTATCTTTCCCTATTGTGTATGCATGAAAAACTCCTAGCAGGGAGCTCAGCAATTATGATACTTATTTATTTTGATTTTTTCTATGTATTATTGTCCTGTGTTACCAGTGAACCATCATAATCAGAGGCGCACATCCTCCCTTTATTTAACATAAAAGAGTTGCACTTTTATATTTGAGAAGGCATTTCATTTGAAACTAATTCTGGAAGTGACTACGAATGAAAGTTATCCCATACTACTAGTAACTCTGTTTTTTGGTGTATAGGTACAGAACACAATATCCAATCCTAGGTCTCCTGTATGATGACTATGAATATATACCACCAGGTAGTGACACACAAACTATTGTGATTGAGAAAACTGAAGACAAATGGACTTGTGTAAGTTTATTTGGGCATTTCTAGCATGTTTTAATTGCATATTTATAGCTTTTAAAAGCTAGATAAAATATCAGATGTCAGACAATTTGAAGTGGAATGGAGCATGAATGTGCATGTATCGATAGAATTTGTCTTGTAATCTTGAATGTGTATACTTACTACTTTTGATTTATTTAAAAATGGAAAAGAGATTTGTATCTATTTTCTATCTAGACTATAAAATCCTCCAATTTTAAATTCTGGGGTTTAATGTGAAGCCAAATAGGCATGCAATAGCATCTACTCTAAAATTTACTTACTTCAACTTCCTCCTCCAACATGATCAGATAACATAGATATCAACACCATTATAAATACTTCAACCCATTACTTCAGGGCTGATTATTTTAAAATCTCTTCTTGTACGTGGATGGCAGCTACATTCTTAAGACTTTCACTGCTTTCATTGTTAACCTTTAGAATAGTGATCATCATAGAGGAAATATATATTCCCCAGCACAGTAGTTCTATCCAGTGGTGTCTACTTTCCAACTCCAGAACAATTACTGTATTTGGACATTTTCAGTTTCCAGTAGAGGTCAGCTATATTGACATCTACTGGGTATAGTCCTGCCATGTATCCTATGGTATGCAGGACACTCCTTAAAAAAATCATCTAATCTCAAATTTTAATAGTGCTGAGCTTGAGAAAACTTGCTAATATTAAAATATGTTTTTGAGGGTTTTTTTAAAAATTATATACTTCTACAATCTTGCAAGGTATTTTAATAGCAACTCAGTGATCATGAGTGCAGGAATGTGAAACATTCCTCCTGTACAATGGATAGAGAAATTTCAGAATCTCAGCTTTCTAACCGTATATGATTTTATTCAAAACAGTAACTTCAGTGTTGTTATCATCTACCTGTCAAATGGCTTATATACTAAGATAAAGAAAAATCCATGGTTAGTAAACTCAAGGAAGTGCTTAGTCTGAAAAAGTAGAGGTGGATTGAAAGGGGCATGAGGAGAGCATCCATCCAGTTTACTAATAATGTTTTGTTTTCTGAGATTTGTGATTAATTTGCAAACAAAGGTTTATAATATATGCTTTTTCACATTTTTATTGTACTTTGATACATATACATTGAAAAATATTACACCTTAAAATTAAAGTTTACTTATGATATTACTAAAATTAAATAGTTGTTAAATAATGCATTAAAGATATATATCTTGGGCAGTGGTGCCACATGCCTTTGATCCCAGCACTTGGGAGGCAGAAGCCAGCAGATTTCTGTGAGTTTGAGGCCAGCCTGGTCTATAGAGTATGGTCCATGACAGCCATGGCTACACAGTGAAAAAAATAAGGGGGGGGGCACAAAAAGAAAAAATGGAAAGAAAAGAAAAAAAGAAAAATATGTATCTTATAGCCAAATAAGTTCAAATACTTCCGTAGCTATAAAAAATCATGATGATTTAAGTTCTAATGTTCTTTTACAGTAATAGGTACCAGTAATTTTTAAAAGATTTATTATTATATGTAAGTACACTGTAGCTATTTTCAGACACACAAGAAGAGGGAATAAGATCTCATTACAGATAGTTGTGAGCCACCATGTGGTTGCTGGGATTTGAACTCAGGACCTTCGGAAGTGCTTTTAACCACTGAGCCATCTCTCCAGCCCCAGGCACCAGTATTTTAACTAATAAGTGAAAGTAAGCAGTGTGTATTAAATCTCCAACAAAAATAAAAATACATGCATAGTTTAATCATTTTCAAATCATTTCTCAGACCATCAACTTTTTAAGAAATATTACTAATTATCAAGTGAGAAAAAGTACTTGATAACTTAAGAATCATATTAGTACAAAAATGTGTTTGCACAGAATAAAAATTTGATCCTAAGAGTTAAAATTCAAAAAAGTTGCTAGATGGGGCTGGAGAAATGGCTCAGTGGTTAAGAGCACCGACTGCTTTTCCAGAGGTCCTGAGTTAAAATTCCCAGCAACCACATGGTGGCTCACAACCATCTGTAATGGGATCCGATGCCCTCTTCTGGTATGTCTGAAGACAGTGACAGTATATGCACATACATGAAATAAATCTAAAAACAAAACAAAACAAAAATCATTGTTTTACTACATGCAGTGACAATATTTTCTGTGGAATTGAAGGTTGTAGCGTAGCTATTTCTCCTGTCTCCAATGAAATATATAGTTAAAGTTGGAAAACTGTATAGAGGAAGAAGTTCCAAATATATTCAATAAGTTCATAAATGATAGAACTGTATTTATTGGCTCACATATTTCACCACATATTTAACCTTTAAATATGACAATAAGAACAAAATCACCCAATCTCCCTCCCTTGCCTTACAGTCATTTAAAACACATTCCTTAAGTTGGAGATTATCATTTTATTGAGTACTCTATAAAATAGTATATAAAAGTGAGATACATTTCTGTTAGCAGTATACATACCCAACTGAATATTTTTAGTAACTATGTACATGTAAAAAATAACTGTGAACCGATTTTAAGATATATATTTTTTTCTTTTCTAGCCATGAATGGATCCATTCTACAATACTACAACCCAAAGGAAATTTTCTTTGTCTGCATCAGTATTTTAATTGTTTAATTTAAATATTTAATTTCTATTGCTAACGTGCAATCAAATTGTGAATCATGGTACTACCCCATGGATCTAATGGGATGATTTAATTCTAGAGATGAGCTCAGGAGAACTGAGTCCTTAAAAAAAAAACACAACACATTGATATATTTGATATTTAACACCATGAAAATGGGAGAAAAATGACCTTTGTGCTTAAACGCTGGTTGCAGACAGTGTAGAACCTAACCTGTTATTTTTATATAGGGTGCTTCCTATATGTTGAACTTATTCATACAATAGAGTCTTTACAAGTTATTCTATTATGTTAAATGTGCAACTTACCTATAGGATTCAGTCCTGTTTTTCAGCAAGACAGAGGCAAATAAAAATTAAATTTAAAAAAAATAGGTTAACTAGAACATGAAATATACAGCCTTACTTTTCTCACATTAAACTTGTGACTAATATGAGTACAGCAGTGCTAACATGTCTTGGAAACAGCTAAGTCAAAGGTGGAGGTTAATTTTGTTAATCATGGAAATGAGCTAATATCTTTTAAATAAATGCATTAATTGAATTATGCATTGTGCAACTTGGTTCTAAGTACATGTCAGTGCTTGGGAAAATCTGTTCTTTCAAAAAATATTTTCTGCAAGTGATCCCATTCACTTTGTAAAAAAAAACATAATACTGTACTGTAGTAGTGGGGCATAAGAATGTAGAATTTTTCATAGTGATATACAGACATAACATTGAAATATTGCATAGTCATAAAATCTTTAAATAACAAAATAGCAGTAAAAGATACTTGATAGCTGTATCTTACTTGGAGAATATTTTATAGTAGAGTCTTTGATGTAGTTAGAAATTTGTTAGTTGATTGTAATGACAGTACAAAGTGATACAAGTATTTGTTTATTATAATAAGGAAATTTCATAATATAACCCAATCAAAAGGTACAAAGCACTGCTCATCAAAGTAGGATTAAGGTAACAAATATATTCAGGTTACATGTTTAGTTCATAGTTTTGTACTAAAATATCTACAGAAACCTTTATAAAATTCTTCAATGCTTTATAAGAATATTCTAATTATTCTAAGAAGCAGTTAGTATAAGCATGGCTGTGGCACTATATGCACTAGAACTATGAGTTAGAAATATTTAAAAGGTCTTGATATGAAACTGAGTCTTATTTATATTCCTATAACACTTAAGATAAGCATTAATTTCTCTGAGGAATAAAATTTCTATTTTTTCAATATTTTATGATATAAAATGTTAATGTTTCATATTTTTACAATTCCCCTCTAATTTATGAACAGATAAGTTCTCTCCTCTGATATCTACCCATATATGCAATTATGGCAAAAGTGTATTGTTTTTCATCTATTACAAAAGTTACAATGGAATGCTTTAATTACCTTGACAGAAAAATGCCATAATTACAGTTTGACAATGAGAATGTCTTTTTCAAAATTACAAAAAACTAATGATATCCAGAATTAATGAGCAATTAAGAAGACAGTCTGTTTGATCTAAGATAGTGATTTAGAGTCATATAAAAGTTTTCCATTATTTTTTACCAATGTTTTAAGATCAATAGAAATAAGAGGAATAAAAGTGATATTAATTAAATTATACATTTAGTTCTGGAGATGGGTTCCCCGAGTCATTCAGGAGACATGAGTCTAGTTTTTATACATTGATATATTTGATATAACACCATGCAAAGGAGAGGGGAAAAAAACCTTTGTGTTTGAACTCTAATTGCAGGCAGTGTAGAACTTAACCTGCTATTAGGGTGCTTCCTATATTCATCAATTCTGTGTAGTTACTCAATGAAAACTCCAGTGTCATCAGGTAAAGGTGTCCATTCATCTCATTTCTATTTCTATATGCTTTCACTTTAGATTTGTCAAATAAAATGGAAACTGGAGAATATCATACAAAATATTCTTATGTATCTAAATAAATTTGTTAAACATCTGTATTGTCTTTGTGAAACTTCAAATAGAAAGAATTTTAGCTTATCTTCCTATTTTACCAGGAAATATTTTATCCTTTGAATGTTTATATAGGAGCTATGAAGCAATTTAGTAAAACAGGCATAAAAGAAAATTCTTCTTGATGTAGCCTACATGAGGTAGAACTTTAACAAAAGTTTGACATCCAGCTGGTGCAAAATTTAGTTTTCTAAGCCCACACATAGTTTTCTAAGATATTTTCTTCCCATCTTGGTACTGGTACTTTAGCCATATTACCTTTTTCAAATTAGAACAATATGAAAAGAGTGCAACTTTTAAAAATATTTAACTATCAAACTTACATCCGTTTAACAAAAGTCTGTCTTTGCATTTATTTCTTTCTCATTATTGTAATTTATAAAGATTACATTTCTTTAGAAAATAGAAATTCTTTTGAAAGTAAATGTTTTCAAATGATTTCCTCAAATTAGCCATCTTCACCAGGATTGTTATGTGACACAATTACATGATAGCCAGTATCAATTGTCATTCTCAGTAATTTTCTTGAATTCATCTTATTAATAATGTGCTTATAAAAAAGCAGGCATGGTGGCATATACCTTTAATCCCAGTACCTGGGAGTTAGAAACAAAAAGATCTCTGAGTTTGAAGACAGCCTAGTCTAGAAAATGTGTTCCAACATAGTCAGGGGTACACAATGGAACTATGTCTCAAAAAATTTGTTTTAAACAAAAGGTGCTTTAAACTCCCTGGGGCCTCCAGTCTCTTGAGAGGTGCATCATCTCTGAATGAACATAGACCTGGAAGTCGTCTACTGTATGTGTGTTGGGGGGGCCTCATATTAGCTGTTGGATAAACCTTGTTTTCCCATCCCAACATATTAAATATTTTGAAATTCATGCTTCAGATATCCTTTCGGGGGGGTGGGGACTTTACAATATAATGCCTTATTTCTATACTGTGCTTGCTAATACAATCACAGTAATAATACAGTAATAGTGAATACTCTATATGGTTCAAGGACCTAAAAAGCAAACCAGTGTATTTAAATGAAAGAATATATAGTTATTTTAATGTAGTTTCCTAAAGGAGTCCAATGAGACAATCATATTGTGGAAAATATCTGTTCCTAGGATAAGAGTTTGTAAATCAGATAGGAGGTGAATAAGACTTGCAAAATTACTATCAGTGATGCGAACTTTTCCAATTTTTAATGAGACAAAATTCCCTTTGGAATAGTTACTTGTAAATGTAACATTTATTCACCAGATATAATTTTCACCTCATAGCTTACTGCTGAATAAGCTCACCCTTCCTAGATCTTTCTGAACTCTGGCTGGCTGGTTAAACTCAGCTGTTCTAGCTCAACAGTCTCAAAGCTGACTGATTCAAACTGTCTTCTCTCAGATCCTGACTGAATTTCTGTTTGTCCTCAAACTAACTCTGCTGACCATCACTGCATAGACTTTACAAACTGATCTCAACTGAACTCCATTGAATTGCCTAAACTTAAGTGCACTTCACTCACTGAATTTCCCCCACTCCCGACGCACACTGCATTCCTTTAATTACCCTTTCTTTCCTGTCTGTTCTCTTGCGAGCAGGGCATATCTTAACTCTGATTCATTCTGTGAAATATTTCCCAGTTTCATCTCTTTATCTTCCCCTTTATTAAATTTCACTTTCAAACAAGGCTGCTTCCTTCTACAAACTAACTTTACCTTCATTGTTAGGGGAATAATATAAATGAAACAAGCTTTGTCAAACAATGTCAATCATTGAAGGTGTTAAGATGTTTACGTGGGTCCTTAAAATTACTCTTGAAATTGTATATAAATAAATTTTTGAATGGTAAAAGTTGATATTGAAAGTTTTCCTGTTTGAGACATGAGTAGAATTTAAGAGCTCTTTATGGGAAAATAATTCCCAGATACATTGTTCATACCATAGACCACTTAAAAGTGAGAGTTGAATGAATCTATCTGTACATGATGGCTATGGACTAGTCTGTAAAAGGAACTTTACAGTTAAGCCCCTACAGGTATTTAGGCCAGTCATGTGCCAGGAAAACCTGTTCTTTTAAGGACAATCTTTAGTTTATAATGTGACTTCTATCTGGACTGAAGTTTCTTTTAGGGACTATTTATAAGTGAAGAAATAGATCTTATAGTTCAATTCTACTATAAACACAAACACCTTCTTATATGGTACCTTACTTCCCTCAGCCACTGTGATAAGTCTTTACATTCTCCAAAATGATCTTCAAATATAAACAGCAACAAAAAATGTGTTCCGTTCTTTTAAACCTACAATGATTTCCTACTAGAAACTTCTAAGACTCCCATCTCTTATCAGTCCTCCTCACTCATTGTCTCACAACAGGTTATTTTATCTCAGGCTGTTTGTATTTACAGGTTTCCTTTCCTTGTTCTTAGTGGAATGTCCTTAATAGGGATTTTCTTTATCCACTTACCCAGTTATTTAATCAAGAGCACCAAAGTTTTTTGGACTAATACTAGATGCTTTTTTATCTAACACTTATTGCTCAAAAGCACAACATGTGAACTTGCTAGAAATGTAAAACTTTAGTTACTACAACTAAATTCAAATTAATAGGATCCCTAGGTGAACCTTATAATTTCTGGAGCACTAGTCCAATGCATGAAGGTGAGAGATTTCTTCTGCTGCTAATGGGCTTTAAAGAATAATCATTCAATTGGCAAATGTTTAACATACATGGCAGTATGATTCCTGTTAAATAAAACCTATTGGAAAATAGCAAATTATTGTATGCTTATTTTCAGAAACAACTCCCAAATACATGAATCAATACTTTACTTTTTAAATGTATATTGGGGAAATAAATATTCTCATTTCTCTGAACTCATGTAAACAGTTTAAAATTTTTTAATTTCCTTTCTAATAGTCAATCTCAGGTCTTAAAATGAGCACTTTTATTTATAGCATTTAATCTTGGTTTATCAAATGACACCTATTTTTGAGGAATAAATATGATGGAATCATGACTACTATTTAAATCCATAATGCACGTTAGCACAAAAAATTCAACAAAATATTTTTAAATGATCAAATTGCCTAAGAGAAACTTTAAATGAAAAGTCTTTAATATGGAATAAAAATTATAACAGAACTTTAAATAAACTTATAAAACTTTGAAGTGCAATAAATGCTTTTTATTGTATGCTCATTTCAATGAGTAACATTTAGAAATAATAAGTCCACATAACAGTAACAATCTTATTTTACAGCGTGTACATCATTTACAGCCACATAACACACAAGTTTAGTAGATTTTCCAAATTTAGTATTCTGAGGTTAAGAAAGATAAAAAAAAATTATTTTCAAGTAACAGATTCTTATCTGGTGCAAAAACAGAAAGGGGAATATTACTTAAAACACAAAGCCACAATAGAGCATGAAGTAAAATTACACATTAATTATGCCGAACAGCTGAATATAAACTAAATTAGGGGAACTAGAACTTAAAAGTACACATCATATGCATTACATTTATGAACAGGATTTTTATTAAAATTCCCTACACCAGGTTTTAATATTAAGCGCCATTTTGATTTGCAGCATGCTAACACAAAGCGTTGTTAAGGGATGCATATTTTAAATTTATACACTGTAAACTGAATACCCACCTCCAAACTCTATTGGCAGCATATTGTTCTGTTAAATACTGCATAAATACCACCTCATTGAAAATTTCTGTTAAGAATATGGTATATAGATTTTAAAAATCAAATTTTTCAATAATGGCATAAAATTGCACCTTTAAACATTAGAGCAAGTAAGACTTGAAGAGTCATACTTACTAAAAATGCCCTAAAAATTCTAAATATTTTAATATTTAAGAAAACTGTTCTCTCAATTTAACATTTAGATTATAAGAAACATAGTGTTGACTTTTTAACATACTTGCATCCATTTTAGAAAGCCACATTTGACTCAAACACTTTTATCATATATGCCATACTGAATCTACTTGAACATCAAAACTGGAACTTTTCTTTTTTATATTTCACTTCAGGTTTCAGCACAGAATGCTATGTCTTAAACTGCATAACCTGTTATAAAATATCAACAACTCTGAAGTTCTTTTTTTTTTTTTTTAAACTAGGACTGAATCAATGTAACTTGTTTTTTCAGAGTGAGATTCCTTGTAACAAATACACAAAATATTTGCTGTTTCTGGAATCCAATGTCCAGGTACAATATAAAAGATTCAATGACTAAGTGACTGATGGATGACTGTATTTTCTTTCCCCACCCTATTTCTAAAATTGCATAAAAGTGAGGTTGCTTACTACAGCAAAGCATTTCTAAATCAATTATGTATTCTCCTTTCAGAAACACTTATCTCTAGTGTAACCAATGAAATAAGGTGTCTTAACTTTCTCCCTCTGTAGTCTAGTTATGCATATAATACTGTTAAATACAGTTAAGTTCCTCTGCAACCATCCTATGGTACTCCTTAAATTCTTTAGATAATTTTCAAAGGGCTATGAGACTGCCTTTCTAGTCCAAATATTTTAAGATCTTTAATACAAAGAATGTAAATTTGTGGTTTAATATCAAGCTTTGAAACCAGATAAAACAGTGGGATTTTCCTCCCAAATAGTATATTTCATTTTGTAAATAACTTCTTTTCTTATACTGATCTTACTACATAAGAGTCTCCTTGTGGTGCCTCATTATATGCTGGTTTTTTTCTGATGGTCTTCGGAATCCTTTTTTGCAGAATTCACACCTGTGTGGATAGTCTTTCGTATGTATTGAAATCACATGTCGTTTGAATCCAGATGCATCTGTGGTGCTGTATTCACAATACTCACATTGGTAAATCTTCCTTCCAGTATGAGTCTTCATGTGCTTTTTCAGCTCATTCTGTTGTCTGAATCCTCTCTTGCACCTTTTACACTTCAATGACTGATCTTTAGTGTGAACTGAAAGGATATGACCACTAAGAATAAATGGATCTGAGGTTTTAAAGTCACAATGCCTACACTGATGAATTTTCCTACCCTTATGAATATCACTATGTTTTTTAAGCTCTGAAGGACGATGAAAACCTTTATCACAGACTTCACATTTGTGAGGAAAGTCCTTGGTATGGACAGATATGATGTGCCGCTTAAGGTCACTTGAGTTGGTGCTCTTATGATCACAATGAGGACATTGGTGTGTTTTATGTCCTTGAAACAAATCCAGATGGCGCTGAAGCTCTCTCTCATCACCAAATGCTTGAGGACAATGCTCACATTTATACGGCAAGTTGCTACCATGCTTAGACTTAATGTGAGTTTTCAGGTTTGATTGATCTGCACACCTGAATGCACAATACTGACATTGATATGGCTTCTCACCAGTATGGGTTCTCATATGTTTCTTGAGTTCAGAAGGATGACGAAATCCCTTTCCACACTCAACACAAACATGAGGAAAACTCTTGCTATGAACAGCCAGCAGATGTCTATTTAACAGTCCTTGTTCAGCAGTTTCATAATCGCAGTACTTACACTTGTGCATCTTCGGTTCCTTGTCTCTTAAAATGAGTTTATTTGAACTCAGTGGACTAGCTTCTCTGTATCTTCGAGTATATTCTGTAAATTCATGGGTTTTATCAACTTTGTTTATGAGCTTATGGCTTTCTAAGTGGTTATGGAAACTCACTTTCTTGTTAGTTGTAAAATCACAATCTGTACACTGATACTTCTTTCTCATCAAATGATCAGGATGATTCTTCATGTGCCTTTTCAAGAATCCCCTGGATTTAAACTTTTTTGTGCAAATATGGCAAGGGTATACTGTCAAGGGCTGTCCATCAGGGCCTATTATAACAGCTGAAAGGGGGAAAAAGGAAATTGTAACATTTGATCACACTTCTTTAAAACAGTCTTTAAAACAATTTCCTGAAACTAAAATTTACTATGTAAAAATGCTAGTTGAATAAAAGCCTTATATAATAAAAATGCATACTATAAAATATTTGTAGTAAAGTTTTTTTTTTTTTTTACTGAATAAGTGCCTCTCTCCTTTAGACTACTCATCTGTGGCATGAAATATATAAAAAAAGGAATCAAGCATCTTTATAATTAAACCCATCTGAAGATTGTCTTTAAAATACCTTTTGAATAAGGAGACAATATGCCTTTTTAAAGCATCAATCATATACTGTTAAAATATAATTATCAGGGCTAGAGATGTAGCTTAGTTATTAAGAATACTTGATGTTCTCATCCAACAGAAATATCTTACCTGTTTGCCACTGCCTTGTTTCTCCCCTTCTCCTCTTCTTGATTTTTTGTTTAAGAGCTTTATTTGTGTTCGTGCTATCACAAATTTGAAGGTACTGAGCTGCTGTAGTGCTTCTGTTTTCTAATGCTGAGTCAAAAGTGTTTCCTGAAAACAAAAAAAAGGAAAAAAAAGTTCAACTGCATATATTTCTTTTTTTTTTGCATGTCTGTTTTTCCCCCAAATTTTTTATTAGCTATTTTCTTAATTTACATTTCAAATGCTATCCCGAAAGTTCCCTCTACCCTCCCCCCGCCCTGACTTTGGTATGTGAATTACTTCAGGAGACACTGTGCTAAATTATGGTGTTAAATTTCACAAAGTATACACATTTTCTCACTAATTCTCATTAATTTAATACTCTTGTGTACATGCAAACACACTGGTACGATAGTATATAACTTAAGTTATTTCAACATGACCATCATAAAGGAAGAACTGGTAAGACTGACATAAGAAACATTTTAAGAACCTATACAAAGTTATGGCATCAAACCAACTTTTTGTGAATAGAACCTGATAAAATTGAAGTAATTTGGCAAGGAACATATATAGGTAAGTCAGCCAATATTTGTAAAGGAATTTTAAACCAGCAACATGGCTACTGTGGCAAGAGATCACATCCAAAGACCTTCTAAGACTCTGTGATCCAGCTGGAATTATTATTAATTATTATTAATTATTATTAATTATTATTAATTATTATTATTATTGCTGGAATATAGACATGCCCTTAGTACACAACTTTAATCCCTAACAAGGAAGGTAAGGTTAGCTGTAGAAGGAAGCAGCAACCACATTTAAAAGTGAGGGGCAGACAAAGTGATGAATCAGGAAAGTTTTGAAATAGAATGAGAGATAGTATATGTTCAACTCTCGAACAGCACAGAAAAGAAAGACTACTTAAAAGAACAGCACAGGAAAGAGAGGCAATTTAAGAGAGAAGAGCAGAGAGATAGGGAATGGAGGCAGTTTTACTAGGACACTCTTACAGAGATTGGTGGCAGGTGAAGATAGAAGGAGCCAAAGAATAAGGAGCCAGAAGATTAGAACAGATTGCCAGAGTTAGGTTGAGAGTTTAGAAAGAACTGGAAAAGATAAGCTTATTCAGTAGTAAACCTCTGAGAGACAATTACAGCTGTTGAATAAAAATTACCTTCACAAATGCAGTCATGGAAGTTTTATGTAAAATAGAGGATACATGTATATTTTAGAGTAATATATATGATATGAAATTTATTCTTTTGACTAACTTCTAGGATTAAAGCGGACATGACAAGTAATTTGCTGCTGTTTCAATGTGATCAGTGCATATAAAATAAAGTCTTTAATAAGACAAGTTCTTGAAAGTCTATCCTATCATATAATTACATTGTGGTTTAAATAGTATGTTTGAATGTTTGGTTCTCAGTTAGTGGAACTGGGAAAGATTAGCAGCTGTAGCCTTGTTGGAGGCAGTGTGACCTTATAGGAGAATGTAAGAGTGGGCTTCAAGGTTTCAAAACCCCACCCTAAGGGCAGTTTCTCTCTCTCTCTCTCTCTGCTGCCCTGCCTGCCTGTAGATCAGGATGTTAAGTTGTCATCCCCAAGCCTGATTGCCTATTTGCCTGCTGTCATGTTTCCTGCTATGATGATAATGGACTAACCCTCTGAAACTGTAAACAAGCCTCTAATTAAATGCTTTGTTTAATAAGAATTGCCTTGATCACAGCTCTTCACAGCAGCAGAACAGGAACTAAGACACACATTAATATTTTAAATCTACAAAACCATCAGGCTAGCATAAATGCTGTGATGTATTTTTTTTATTTATATTAAATCTACATTTTAGAGTCAAACTACCCATGGGAAGAAACAATAATTATATACTTTGTCATGAAAAAAAAGTCTCCTTTAAGGAAAAGAGACCTATCTATCATGAAATAACATTAAAGTGTATTAAACTAAAAATATTACACTGGGACGTGGATTTATGATATATACATATTAGATGTTGAAATTAGGAAGACAGTTTTAAATCCAAGAATGATATTAATAAATGGTTTATATGAACACTTGCTCTTTTTCTCTTCAAGTAATTTGTATACTTTTTTTCTATAGCAACCTTTTATTGCCCATGTGGTAAATTGTCTAGTATCTGTATCATTAGCGAAATCCAAATTGGATTTCATTCACAAATTAATACACATAGTATTTATATGTTGGTAATTAAAAAGAGGCAAACTCCTATATAAGTTCTATAATAGGTGAAGTCCAACAAATATGTCTAGAGTCACGATCTAACTAGTGTTTACTTATCAGATAGTACATTTAATTTATGTCTCTTATACAATGCTCTCTCACCTGTTGCTTGACAGTCTTCATACCTTCGAGAAACTCGTCTTTCATCTATAAAAAAGGACTAGTTATAAAGTGATATAGTGCCTACAGAACTACTACCAGATTATATTTTAATCTATAAAATTCTACTTTTGCTACCAATTTTTCATTAAAATACACTTGTTATTGAAAACGTCCAAAAATTAAATAATCCCCTCCACTGAAAATAGGGACATTTATCTGCCTCCTTAGAATTGGTAACATCTAGAACAGCTTTACATCTTAAGTGGAAACTGAGTAGTGATTTCTGCAAAGTATCTTTAGCAATGAAGATGTTAAAATACATTGGAAGCTTGGAAAGTGTAAGCTACATAAAAATAATGAAATTAACAAAAGACATAATGGTTAAAAAAAAACAAACTTCGTGAATACATTCTAAAGAATTTGATTTTCTTCCAGAACCTCAATTTTATTATTTGTGTGTCAACAATTGATATACATTTTTGCAAAAGAGAAAGGATTAACTTTTTAAAGGTCACTCCTATTTTAGGAAAATAAAATATTTTATGTTGCTCACTCATCCAGGCAGGATTTAGAATATATTCTAACATAAATGCATTAAGCAAGGTTTAGTAGTATAAGATATGTGATAAAAAGCCATGAGAAGTAACTTGTGATGAGTCAATTCACTGCAGAATATTTTATTCACTTAGCTAACACACCATGGCACTATAACACAGAATATTTAATTGCTCAAAGGCATAGGCAATACATACTTTATGTACTTAGGTAAAAATACTGGTGTCCTACCATATGATGCAGGAGAGAGAACAGGGGAAACTGTTTTATTAACATCAGAGTCCTCAAGCTGAATCTCAAGGGGAGTTCCTTCCTCTTCCCCTATAATGACTTCCATGCACAGTTCATTTGACATATCAGCATTACCTAAATTTTGGAAATAATTGCTTACTTACAATCTCAAGTATTTAATAAATGGGCAAAAATTCCAAACAATTTAAATCTTTAGGATTTAAAGATTTCATCTTAGTTGATTTCAAAAGTATAAATTTAAATTAAGCTTATATTCAGTATTTTGGATAGTAGTGCTTCTAGAAGACAATTTTTCTCCAAATTATCAATGTCCTATATTAGAAGTGAGTGCCATAAAAATGGCTTTTCTTTATAAGACAAGGTCTTGCTTTGCAGCCAAAGCTGATCTAAAACTTACAATCCTATTGCTTCAGCCTTCCGTGTCCCAGAATTACAGCCATGCACCATCATGCCTGGCTCTGAAAATGATTTTTAAATTTATAAAACATGTATGCTTGAAGAGGGTGTTATAACACATATTGCACTGAAACTTATAAAAATTGTGTTATTCCATAAATTTTCCTGATGTTTTTTGGAACTCAAAAGTATGTTCCATATAATATAGAGTAAGAAAGGCTTTGCCATACTGTTTTGATAGTACCATTAGTGTAATGATTAATAATCAATATACTAGTCATTGAATAAACTTTTAAAAAATAATTATAATCATATGTGATTATATATATATATATGTATATACAAATATAAATATAAAATGCTGTTGTTCAAGAATTAGACACTCTTCAAGAAGCTAAACTTTTAAGTATACTATTGAGAGAAAAAAGAACATATTTAAAGATAATAGTATTAAGGTTTAAACTTTTTTAATCATAAAGGGAAAATTTATATACTTTTGTGAAAAATATTTCTATTTAAGGTCATAAATATAACATCAAGTTTAATTAATGCTTTCCCTACAATTCAAAAACGTGTATCTTCAATTTACCATAAAAGAAATGTATAAAAACAATTGAGGAAAGGTAACTTCCTGTTTCTCCTCTTTAATAACCACAGATGCTTTAAAAACCATCTAAGTTTTCCATTTTCCTATCAAAATTATGGCATTGGGTAAACCTGTACCTCAGTTTCCCATAGCCTATCATGCCTCATTTAATTAGTGAGTTAAAAATTTTAAGATTTAAGATGAAATAAGCATTACTTAAATAAACGGTTTTGTTCCCTAGCACTAAGTGTTTTGATAGTTTGAGCTGTGATATGGAGGAAGAATTCAGCTCTCTGTGGTTGCTAGAGAAAGACATGAGGAGTTATTATAGTGCAGCATAAATAGAACAGAGCGCTATCAAGAAAATTCTATGAAAAGGAAGCTCTTGCCCTTTTGTGATAAAATAGCATTTTGTCAGCATGGCCAGGAAACAAATACAGACAAGACTGAACAATAAGATGAAGACAATGTAGGAAAAAAAATAAAATGTCTTGAAAATATAAACAAAAAGCATTAAGAATGACAAAAGAAAGCATATGAATAGAATATTTTACCGTGTGATCCTGAGTCCCAGGAAACCCTAGTAACAATTACCCATGAACAGCATAATAAATTAACATCCTAGCAGAACGGCTTGTATAAATACTTACCCACCCAACTTCTCAGTGACAGGAGATCAACCAGTTAGCCCTTTCACTGCTAAATCCAAAGAGGCCAAAAGTGCTTACTGCCATGTAGACAAAACACTGGCAGTAGTGTTAGACAAGTGCTCAAGTTCTAGTGTTGTCTTGGGCAACTTATTTTTCCCGAAGATTTACTTGTCTTATAAAAGAGGAATAAAACGTTCTACCTCAGAGACTAATTATTAAAATGAAATGAAACTTAACAAATATAAATATTTTTAAATTTATGCCTATGTGTCTGTCTGCCTGTGTGAATTTATGTGCACTACACATGTCTATAATATATATTTAATATATAATTCAATTTTTATGTATTTTGATCTTCATCACATCAAAACTATAAATTCTTCATCTCTTTGTAACATATTATTTGAGATGTATTTTTCATGTATTCTTATCTTATATTGGTTCAGGAATGTCTAAAAGGAACCATACTTTTAAATATTTGCAAGACCAAGCTTATTGCTTTTAACTTAGCTGATATTCAGTGCATCTATGGTTGTTATCAATTGCCTTTACAGTTGTGTTATTGCTTCTTGTAAGTCATTTCAGTGCCCTTTTATCTTACTGATATCATCCTCTTCTTGGGAAGAATCTTTCACTGCCATGTAAACCATTTTCTCTCGCTGCATTCGGCTCTGGTCCAGCACTCCAGCTACAGAATGTCCACTGGTATATTCGCTCTCTGTGACAATTTCGGTCCCACCTTAAAATTTAAAAACACATATAAACTTGAAATATATCATAGAATAAGTCCCTGAATTAATGAGGATATACAGGGCATATAAATATCCTAACAAACTTCAAAATGCCATTAAAATATGCATGTAAATTATACCTTAAACATTCATCATTCATTTCAGTTAACAGCTGTACCATATTTATATGACAAGCACTATTAAAATTTCACATATATTTACCCATTCAATTCTCATAAAAACCTTATTGTATCATTGTCATTATGGACATCATACAGATGAGGACACAAGGTAGTAGAAGAACATAAAAGTTATTGAAGATTTTTCTCAGTTAAGTGCTAGAAGTAGGTTTAAAATACAAAATACCAGCCGGGCGTGGTGGCGCACGCCTTTAATCCCAGCACTCGGGAGGCAGAGGCAGGCGGATTTCTGAGTTCGAGGCCAGCCTGGTCTACAGAGTGAGTTCCAGGACAGCCAGGGCTAGACAGAGAAACCCTGTCTCGAAAAACCAAAAAAAAATAAAAAAATAAAAAAAATAAAAAAATAAAATAAAATACAAAATACCTTCCTCTGCCATCAATGCTCTTACACACCCATCATGATTTTTATTCTAATTCATATTATTTTCATTTGTTTTAAAATTTTCTGCCATAATAGTTGCATATCTGAAAAAATCTGAGCGACATTTTTCCCATTCTCACTTTATATGTAGATATTCATATACAGTTTTATAGTTTTATAAATACGCTAAGAAGCCTATGAATATTTTTTGTCTTTTGAGAATTTTAGAATAATCCCCATGAAAGATAAGAATTCTATCATGGAATTAAAATAGTTTTGTACCTATTTCAACATCATCTTCAGCCTCTGCTTTAAAGATATATACTTTTATCACTTCTGAACCAAATCCATCTTCTTTAACATCTTCTTGTGAACCATCACTACCAATTTTTAATGGTGTGTTTCCCATATGCTCTAACTTCTCTCCCACATCATCCACTGCAAAATATAAAGGAAAATATTTCAGTAAAAGGACTACTAACATTTAATGAGTGTGAAGCATAATGACAAAATGTTTTAAACACCGACCCACTACATTCCCTCAGTGATCTATTTGCAGTCACTAAAAATGGTATGTTTCATGGAAAAATAATACTCAAGATCAAAATAATACTCAAGTTATAACAGGATCAAATTTACATTAAAATATTTTTTTTACAAAATTAACATTACCCAAACCATGTTTCTGTATAAGAAGCACTGAAATTTAACATAGCAAACATATTTATGTAGGACATTTATTTCTTGAATGTGACTTGTGATTTTCGCATTTTATGAATATCTATTCACTGCAGTTTATATATACTACCTCTGTGATGTTAATATGATTCTTAAAACTGCAGAGAATACAATTTTAATATAAATATAAGTGATGACTTCAAATAATTTGTCTTTGCTTTTTTGTATATGATGTTTCTATATTCACTGAATCATTAAGCTATCTAGTTAGGTATTTCCTTCACATGCATTTAAGATGATAAAATATGTGACATCGTTTAATGGTTTTTCATATATATATATATATATATATATATATATATGAAATAAAATAAAATAAAATAAAATAAAGAGATCATATAAATACTAAAACAAACAAGTAAAATATTAAGGAAAAATAAGTTGTTCATTCATTGATTTTAAAACAGTATTTACTAAAAAAAAATTTTTCAAAAGGTCCAAAAATACAAATTTTGGAGTTTGGAATCATTATAAGTTGACAATAAAATACTCTCACTTAATAAATGATCTGTTATTAGATGTAAATAGGTTAAGTGGACGTATTTCCATCTAGATCACACTAATTTAAAATTATAATTGAAATCTAAAGTTCATGTAATAAAACAGATTTTGGGGGTAATTCTAAATTATGTACCACTATTTTAGCTTTAAATATTGAAATTATAGTTGATTTGCCCTCACTGCATTTTCCGTTACTATTTACTTTCTGATTTTACTTCTACTTTTAAAAAATGTTTCACACTTTAAGTTTAACGTATCCACTGTTTTCCGCTTAGATTAAGCATTTCAGAATGAGCAATTTTTAAATGTATGGAGCAACTGAATTTGTTCTGTATTTTCATCTAATAAATAATACATAATTTTTAAAACTAGTGTGTACTTTGAAGAGTTTAGCTTTACCAATATTTATTTAATATTATTAGTTACAGAAACTATAACATTAACAAAGTTTTACTAGGAAACCAAATGACTTAATAAATTCTTCAATATTTCTCTTCCTATTTTGAGGAGATAGAGCTAAGTAGGCCAAGCAAGCCTAGAGCTTGCAAACTTCCTACCTTGCCTCTCTAGCACGGAGATTATAGGAAAGAACCTAGACTACAGGATCAGCACTAGACTTTTCAATGACTGATATAGAGATAAAAAGTAAATATTTAATATTCAAACTTAATTTTTTGCTTAAGGCATACCCCAATGTATTGATTCTTGACCCACCTTTAAGTGAGCAATATAACACCCATAAAAATTCTATTAGCATTAAACACAATGTAAGTAAGATACACTGTTTGGCAGCACTGAAAAGCCTGGATGTTTTCAATGTTCTTTTGTAGATCACTGGCATAATTTGAGTAAAATATACAGTCTAATACTAATTTTGAAAATTTAATTAAAATGTAATTACATCATTTCCTTCATGCCTCTTATGCCTCCCATGTAAACTCCATACCCTCCTAAATTAATGACCTCCTTTTTAAAGCCACATAGGCTTTTGAGTTTGCCCCTGTTTTGTGGTACATCAGTAAAATTATGCTGTGGGTATTATATAACTATGCAGTATACTAATATACTATTGTTATTAGAAAATTAACAAAAAATTTCTTTTATAATGCAGAAAAATGAGAAAAACAAAAATCACACTTAAATTTCAATGGTATGCCATGCCAAAAGAAGTCAAAATATTTATACCCAGAAAAACTTCTACACACATTTCCTATTATCTTAGTCATACTAGTTAGGCAGTAGAAACTAGAAAAGTATAAATCAACTGATGAATGGGTGAACAAAATTAGTATACATATATAATAGTATATCATTTGGTAATAACATCAATGCCACACATGATCAATACTATGCTATGGATGACTTTGAGAAACACAAAGAAAATAGAAAGGAATGGTCATATATTACATGATTCCATTCACATGAAATATATAAATGAAATAGGCAAAATTTATGTACCATTTTATTGTTGCCTGAGGATGAATACAGTAGGGATTAACATCAAGAGAATATCAGGTTCAATTTTGGCATAATTAAAACCTTTTAAATTGTTTGAAGTGGTGATAAATCAATTGTTGATATATGAACAAACAAATTAAATCTTTAGATGAGTGAATTTTGTCATATATAAGTTCTATCTTGGTAAACTAGTTATATTTTTAATGATGTAAAGATGTCAACATTTTCTTTTATTATTAAAATTTGAGAGATTTGAATGGTATTTTCCTATATGAATTCACTTTCATAAGTAAAAAAAAAATCTTAGTTACATTATAGTGGATAATTATGAAGGAGATTCCTCATTTCAGTGAAGCTTTTCACAAAGGAAACAACCACCTATGAATGTCTTAAATAGATTTTAAAAAGAGTTCAACCAGCACATTAGACAAACACAGTTACTGTATATTCATTTCAATGCTACTCAGCACAAGTGGACAATGTTAGCCATGTGGTAGGATAAAGAAGGTGTAAGCTTTAGCTTGAATATGGATTGAATTTAGATACAGAAAAGTAATTTTTTTAACTCTAAAGACTATCCTAACAAGATCTAAAAGTATCCTAACAGGAAGCTAGAATCCAATAAAACTCTACAACTTCAGCCCTTAAATATTTTGGAATGTCTACTTTGAGGCCAAAAAGTAAAGTACATCCTGGTTAAAATGGATTTTTTTTTCATGGCAATTTATTCTATAATTCTTGAAAGACTCAATGGCCACTGGACACCAAAAGGTAATCAAATGAAGATTTAAAAAAAAAAAAAGAGAGAGAAAATAATAAGAGTAACTAGAAGCCCGGCAGTGGTGGCACACACCTTTAATCCCAGCACTTGGGAGGCAGAGGCAGACCGATTCCTGAGTTCCAGGACAGCCAGGGTACACAGAGAAAGCCTGTCTCGAAAAACAAAAACAAACAAAAAATTTTTAAAAAGAGTAAATAGTTCAAAAGTAACTATAACTATTAAAAATGGCTAAGAAGAGCCAACAAGCAGCTGAAAGAGTCAGATGCAGATATTTGCACCCAATCAATGGACAGAAGCAGCTGACCCCTGTTGTTGAATTAGGGAAAGGCTAGAAGAAGCGGAGGAAAAGGGTAAGTAATCCTGTAAGAGGACCAGCAGTCTCAATTAATCTGGACCCCTGAGATCTCTCAGACACTGGACCACCAAATAGGCAGTATATACCAACTGATATGAGCTCCCCAACACATATACAGCAGAAGACTGCTGGGTCTGTGTTCATTCAGAGATGATGCATGCACCTAACCCTGAAGAGGCTGGAGGCCCCAGGGAGTTTAGAGGTCAGATGGTGTGGGGGGTGGGGACATCTACATGGAGACAGGGAGTGGGGAGGAGGTATAGATGTGAAACAGTCAGAGGGTAGATGGGGGCGGGGCAGGGAATAAAATATGGAGTGTAAATAAATAGTTTTTTTTTAATTGTCAAAGTGTGGGAAAATTCTGAGCAGTCAGACCTTAGATGTTTTCTATGATTTATCTGCAAATTCTTTTTCTGAAAACAATTCTCAACTAGACTTAGAAGCACATACCTAGAATCTCTTCACTTGAGGGTATAGGTATGAAAATCAAAATGTTCATGAATAATATAAGAAAAAATATATTTTTGTTTATTTGTATACATAACATAATTTTATTAGGACATACTAATTGAACAAAGTAATGTATTTCACAACATGTCCATATATGTATACAATGTACCTTGATCATAATTACATCCTCTATCACTTTTAGAAGTATACCCAATTCTCTTAAGGAAAATGTAAATATTTACTGGCAAAGTATCTCCAGGCTGGCTTGATGGCATATACCTACAATCTTAATGCTCTAGCCACAGAAGCAAGAGTTCATAGGACCAGATGTTCAAGGGTAATCTTGGGTACGAGACAACTTTAAGGCCAGCTTGCACTATGTGAAAATCTGCCTCAAAAGACATCAATAGAATAGAATTGAAGACCCAGAAATAAAACCACACATTTATGGTCACTTGATCTTTAACAAAGAAGCCAAAAATATACAATGGGAAAAAGAAAGCATCTTCAGTAACTAGTGCTGGTCTACAGCCTGTCTGTATGTAGAAGAATGAAAATAGACCTTTATTTGTCACCTTGTAAAAGCACAAGTCCAAGTGGATCAAGGACCTCAACATAAAACCAGATACACTGAAACTAATAGAAGAAAAAGTGGGAAAGAGCCTTGAACTCATTGGCATGATGGGAGGCAGGGATTTCTTGAACAGAACACCAATGGCTCAGACTCTATTAGATAAAGAATTGATAAAAAGGACCTCATGAAACTGGAAAGTTTCTGTAAGGCAAAGGACAGAGTCAATAGGACAAATCCACAATGTACAGATTGGGAAAAATTTTTCAGTAACCCCACATCTGATAGAAGTCTAATATTCAAAATATATAAAGAACTCAAGAAGCTAACCTTCAAAGAAACCAAACAACCCGATGAAAAAATGGGGTATAGAGCTAAACAGAAAATTCACAACAGAGAAATCTCAAATGGCCAAGAAGCACCTAAAGAAATGTTCAAAGTCCTTAGTCATCAGGGATATGCAAATCAAAATGACCCTGAGACTCCACCTCACACCAGTCAGAATGGCTAAGATCAAAACCTCAGGTGAGAGCACATGCTGGGGAGAATGTGGAGAAGGTGAACATTCTTCCATTGCTGGTAGAATTGCAAACTGATATAATCACTCTGGAAATTAATCTGGAGATTCCTCAGAAAAATGGAAATAGATTTATGTGAAGTGCCAGCTACACCGCTCCTGGGCATACAACCAGAAGATGCCCCACCATGCCACAGGGACACATGCTCTACTAAGTTCATAGCAGCCTCATCTGTGATAGCCAGAACCTGGGAACAACGCAGATGTCCCACAAAGAAGGAATGAATACAGAAACTGTGTTTCATTTATACCATGGAATACTATTCAGCTATTAAGAACAAGGACATCCCAACACTTGGGAGGCATAGGCAGGAGGATTTCTGAGTTCGAGGCCAGCCTGGTCTACAAAATGAGTTCCAGGACAGCCAGGGCTACACAGAGAAACCCAGTCTTGGGAAGAAAAAAAAAAAAAAAAAAAAAAAAAAAAAAAAANGGGGGGGGGGGGGCGGCTCCAGAATGTACAGAGATCTGGGAGATGAGAGACTCTCAGTACTCACAGGAAGGGACCTTAGATGAAATACTTTACAGTGGGGAGAGGGAACTTGTAGAGCCTACCTCCAGCAGAAGGACAGGGCATCAAGTGAGGGATGGGGTTGCCATCCCACAGTCAAAAACTCTGACACAGAATTTTTCTTGTCTAAAAGAACTGCAGGAACAAAAATTCAGAAAAGCCCAAAGGAAAGGAAGTCCAGTGACAGGCCCAAATTGGGATCCTTCTCAAGGGGAGACTCCAAGACCTGACACTATTACTGATGCTATGATGTACTTGCAGACAGGAGCCTAGCATGGCTGCCCTCAGAGAGGTCCAGCAAGCAGCTGACTGGGACAGAAGCAGATACTTACACCTAGCCAATGGACTGAAATCTGAGACCCCAGTGGTTGAATTGGGGAAAGTCTGGAAGAAGCTGAGGAGGAGGGCTACCCCACTGGAAGACTAGCAGTCTCAACTAACTGGGACCCCTGAGATTTCTGAGAAAATGAGCCACCATACAGCATGCTTTAGCTCCTCTCCCCTACTCCCTCCCTTGACAGATAAAAGGCAGAGAACTGCCTAGTCTGGCTTCAGTGAGTGAAGTGCCTAACCCTGGAGAGATTAGAGGTCCCAGTGAGTGGGGAAGCCTTGGTGGAGGGGCATCCTCTTGGAGACAGGAGCAGAGGAAAGGGATGAGGAACTGTGGTAGGTAATGACTGGACTATAAAAAAATAAAATAAAGTTAAAAAAAAACAAAACAAAAGCAAAAGTGTATATAAAAAGAAAGGTAAAGGTAGTAGAGTTTAGAATTATATTTAAAACTTAAATAAATCTAGTTTGTACTCTTTTAGCTTTAAAATCACTAACTCATATATATCATAAAGTCATTTTACAAGTACACAGGCACACATATACAGACTTTCTACATGGTTATTCCCTTCCCAGCATTTTATTTTTATTTTTAAAAAGAAAAAGTACATGTTTTGGAAATGTTAAAAGCCTTCATCTAATCTTTTCTATTTGTAGAGTGATTCCTTCAAAATTTATGAAGAACATTTCCACTCATTTTGCACAGGCCTATGTGCATGTGTGCATGTGCATTCATGTGTGTGTGTGCGGGGGATGGTTGCATTCAAGGCAAGTGCTCTAGCAGAAGGACTCCCTCCTTTTATAAACATCAAAAGCATGAGACTTTTATTATCTTTGATAGTTTGTTTACCAAAGCTATCACCCAAAATGATAGTAAAATATTTCTACTTTATTCTTTCAAATGGAATGCTGTCAAGACCTCTAAGCAGTATGAAGTAAATGCATCATAGTAATCATTCAATAAAATAGAACATAAATCTGGAAAGCATTGTAGGACACAAACTAAGTTTATGCTTTAACTGAAATATTTTAAAAATTCATATAACCTATACCATATCCACATTATGTTTAAGTTCTCATGTAAATGCTTATTGACAATACCAGTACCTATTGTTTTTAAAAAGCACTGACAATATAATTTACTACTTATTCTGAAATATACATAATTTATCATTAAAACTTTGTATTAGTTAATGTTTCTGTTGAGCCTTTCAAATATATACTTCTATTCTAAGACTTTAAATGACTTCTACTTTGGTGTGCAATTTCAGAGTGTATTAAAAGTATAGGTAAACCCAAAAAGGATCTCAATACCACAGCTTTGAAATTATTTTCAAAAAGATTTTTTTTCTATTACTTCTATTGAATCTACCTTTGATCCAAGAATGCCTTTACATATTATAGAAATTAATATCTCAAGCAATTGATCTTATGTTTCACTTACAAGATATCATTAAGTAGTCTTCAGAAGTGCTTTTGACATCATCATCATCATCATCTTCTGTTTTTATGGTAACAGTAGATCCAGGAACACCACCAGCTGCTTGAATCACAGTTTCTGTATCTGAATTAGTTACAAGAACTTCTTCTGATACCATCGTGGGAGAGTCCACACCTGAAACACAATCTTGGACCACATGTTCCAAATGTCCATCAGGACCAGAAACAAGATCAGCCACAAAAACCTGCTCAGGTACCCTAACGGTTTCTGTAATAAGCTCAGAAGTTAAGATATGATCGCCATCATCTTCTTCCAAATCTTCTTCAATGGCAACATCGGCTTCAAGTACAGCTTCAGGAACAATCACCCCTTCTGTTACTACATCAGTCTCTGTAATAATATCAGGCCCATGGACAACTTCAGCTGCAAGGCCATGATCGAGAGTTATCCCATCATCTGTGACAACATCAGAAACTAATACAGCTTCAGGAACTGAAACTACAATATGGTCTCCATCGATATGTGCAGTACCAGCCATTCCAGCCACTACAATACAAACAATTATTCAAAAAAAGGTAATGTTATTTTATTAATAAAATAATATATTTAATTAATATGTGCTTGCATAAAATAGTTTAGATATGTGCTAGATGTCTTGATTAAACATTTAGAAACATGTTGATAACTGATTTGGTACTGGGCTAGAGGTCAGTGTAAACCCCCCCCCCCAAAAAAAAAAAATCTAAATAAAGATGTTAAAAGAAATTTGTCCTTTAAAAGCAAAAAAGTCAAAATGAGAAATCACTGCACTCTAATTAAAATAACTAAAATAAAATCCAAGCTTGTAAAGATAGAGAAAATATGTCATATATGTTTGGAGAAATGCAAAATGTTAACAGCAATTCAGAAAAATAGTTTTTGACAGTTTCTGACAAAATTAAACATTTTCTATACAAACCAACAACTGCAAATAAGGCATTTCTTCCCAGAAAATATAAAACATGTTTACACAAAAACTATACTTAAATATCCACAATAGTTCATAATAGCTGTTATTCATAATAGTAGAAAATAAACATTATCCAAATATCAATCCATCAGCAGAGAAATGTTTGGTTAAATAACCCCTGCCACATCCTTTCCAGAGAATTTATTATCACTAATAAATACAAGTAAGGTGATACAACCAACAACCAGAAAAAAAAAAAAAATCTCTGGAAATTTATCCTCACTTGGACCTACTACTCAAAATGAAGAAAATAAGTGACAGATGGGGGCCTATCCCTAAAAACTTTATTTAAATCACTTCAAAGGCCAGGGGAACATTAAATAGAGGAGAGTTAGATGCATGTAAGATCCAAAGCTAAGGTGAACTGTTACAAACAGCATTACCTAGACTATTGTAATCCTTAACTCTCATAACCTGTATTGGGCCCATACAAGACCAGCCAAGTCAACAATCAGTCAAAAAAGAGACAGCAGCTCTTAAGAATCTATCCTCTACCTCTAAACTACTGGCTAGGTATAGAATATCGGAGAGAGAGAAATCACTGTGTCTTTAGTTGTATAACCTCTCCTTAGCTTACCAGACTCCAAAGGATAGCTCTAAACTCATCACACAGAATGGCTCTAGATGACCTTGGCAGGTCACAATGTGAAATAAAAAGCCATAAATGTGAGAAATTTGTTGCGAGGAAGAGTGAAAAGGGGTGACAAGAAATAAGAGGTGAAAATAGTCAGAATGAAAGTGATACATATGATAAATGATATAAAAGAGTAAGATACAAACAAAAAATTAAAATTGATGCACAAATAAGTGGGCATCTTCCCAAAAGCAATCTACAGGTTCCATGCAATCCCCATCAAAATTTCAACACAATTCTTCACAGACATGGAAAACTTTAAATGGGAAAACAAAAAAAGTCCAGGATAGCCAAAATGATTCTCAACAATAAAAGATCTTCTGGGGGAATCACAATCCCTGACCTTAAGCTCTACTACAAAGCAATAGTGATGAAGACCACATAGTATTGGTTTAGAGACAGTTTGATCAATGGAATAGAACCAAAGACCTAAACATAAACCCACATACCTACGAACACTTGATCTTTGACGAAGATGACAAAAACATACAGTAGAACAAATGATGCTGGTTTAATTGGCAGTCTTTATGTAGAAGAATGAAAATAGATCCTTATTTATTATCTTGCACAAAGCTCAATCAAGTCCAAGTAGATCAAGGACTTCAACATAAAGCCAGATACAAATAAGGCTGCTATGAACATACTGGAGCATGTGTCCTTATTACTAGTTGGAGCATCTTCTGGATATATGCCCAGGAGAGGTATTGCAGGCTCCTCCAGTATTACTATGTCCGTGAGGAGCCGCCAGACTGATTTCCAGAGTGGCTGTACAAGCTTGCTGTCCCACCAACAATGGAGTAGTGTTCCTCTTTCTCCACCTCCATGCCAGCATCTGCTGTCACCTGAATTTTTGATCTTAGCCATTCTGACTGGTGTGAGGTGGAATCTCAGGGTTGTTTTGATTTGCATTTCCATGATGATTAAGGAAGTTGAACATTTTTTTCAGGTGCTTCTCAGCCATTTGGTATTCCTCAGTTGAGAATTCTTTGTTTAGCTCTGTGCCCCATTTTCAATGGGGTTATTTGTTTTTCTAGTGTCCACCAATGGAGGAGCTAGAGAAAGTACCCAAGGAGCTGAAGGGGTCTCCAACCCTATAGGTTGAAGAACAATATAAACAAACCAGCACCTCCAGAGCTCATGTCTCTAGCTGCATATGTAACAGAAGATGGCCTAGTGGGCCATCATTGGGAAGAGAGCCCCCTTGGTCTTGCAAACTTTATAAGCCCCAGTACAGGGGAATGCCAAGGCCAAGATGTGGGAGTGGGTGGGTAGGGGAGCAGGGTGGAGGATGGGGGGTATAGGAAACTTTCAGGATAGCATTTGAAATGTTAATGAAGAAAATATCTAATAAAAATTGGGAAAAAAAGAAAAAAAAACAGATACAGTGTGAATATAATAGAAAAGAAAGTGCGAAAGAACCTCAAACTCATTGACACAGGGGGAAATTTCCTGAACAAAACAGCAAAGATCAACAATTGATAAATGGGACCTCATGAAACTGAAAAGCTTCTGTAAGGCAAAAACCAGGCAATAGGACAGATTGGCAAAAAAAAAAAAAAAAACCTCAAGAAGTTAATCTCCAAAAACCCAAATAATCCAATTTAAAAAATGGAGTACAAAGCTAAACAGAATTCACAACAGAATATTCTCCAATGGCTGAGAAGCACTTAATGAAGTGGAAGTGTTCAAACTCTTTACTTATCAGAGAAGTGAAAATCCAAACAACCTTGATATTCCACCTTACACCCATCAGAACGGTTAAGATCAAGTACTCAAGTGAAAATACATGCTGGTGAGGATGTGGAGAAAGTGGAACACCCTTCCATTGCTGGTGGGATTACAAACCACTCTTGAAATCAATCTGGAGGTTCCTCAGAAAATTGAAAATAGTTCTACCTAAAGAACCAGCTGTACTGCTCCTGAGCATATACCCAAAAGATGCCCCACCACACCACAAGGACATGTGCACCACTGTGTTCATAGAAGCCTTATTTGTAATAGCCAAAAACTGGAAACAACCCAGGGGTCCCTCAAAGGAAGAATGGATACATAAAATATCATTCATTTACACAATGGAATACTATTCTGCTATTAAAAACAAGGACATCATGAATTTTACAGGCAATTGGATGGAACTAGAAAATGTCATCCTGAGTGAGGTAATTCAGACCTAAAAGACATGCATTGTATGTGCTCACTGATGAGTGGGTACTAGCCAAAAAGTTCACAATACCTAGGATATAACCCGCAGACTACAAGAAGTTTAACAAGCAGGAAGGCCCATGTGAGGATGTTTAAATCCTACTTAGAAGGGGGAGCAAAGTAAAAGGAGGTAGAGGGAGTGAGGGACCTAGGTGAGAAGAGAGGAAGGGAAAACAAGAACAGAATTGTACCTGGGGATGGGGGCAGAAGAGAAGCTCAGAGGAACAGGAGAATGAATGCAAATATGCAGCCCCTGTGGGTGAGAAGTGGAGTATCCTCTAGAAAGTACCAGAGACCTGGGAGGTGAGAGACTCTCAGAACTCAACAGGGGTGACTTTAGTCAAAATCCCCAGCAGTGGGGAGAGGGAAGAGTCCACCTCCAGTAGATAGGCAGAGCTTCAAGTGGAGAGAGAGGGTTACTAACCCACAGTCAAAACCTTTGACAGAGAATTACTCCTGTCTAAAAGAACTGCAGGGACAAAAATGGAGAAAATACTGAATATAATAGGTGGCCCAGTTACTGGCCCAACTTTGGTTCCATTTCATGGGGGGTGGGGAACACCATGTCTGACGCTATTACTGATGTTATTTTGTGCATACAGACAGACAGACGCCTAGCAAGGCTGTCCCCAGCAGCTAAATGAGACAGAAGCAGACTCATACCCAACCATTGGACTGAAGTCAGGGACTCCTGTGGTTGAACTGGGGGAAGGATTGAAGAAGCTGAACGGGTGAGCAAATTCATAGGAAGACTAACTAATCCTAGAGAGACTTGAGATAACAGGAATGAGGGAGGCCAGCTGGGGAGTGGAGGGGGAGCACCCTCTTGCAGGTAAGGGGAAGGAGGAATGGGATGAGGAACTGTGGGAGGGGGAACCAGGAGGGGAGACAATGGCTGGAATGTAAATAAATAAAATAAGTTTTAAAAGTAAAATATGAATAAAAATTAAAATTCACAAATATATGTCCAAATGATAGAAAATGGATGAGGTATATAGTTTTAAAGAACAGAATTATCTACAACTTTAATATTCTGGGTTTGGTATTATACTAATGTTAAATATGATACTAGCATTGGAGGGAATGAATACTAATTTTTCCCATTTTCTATGACTATAATTTTTGAAAAAATTAGAAACAACAGGATATTGTTATAAGTTAATACACTATACAACAAATATAGAAGATTATATAAGTATAGAAGTCCCATAAGTTCTTTAACTTAAAAGAACTGCTATAGCACTTAAACTTAGAACCTTCCAACACCTGATTTAGGAAAAAACAGTCTTAACTCACATTGGACTATGACTTAGCTTGATAATATTAGTAAGTTTGAAAGAGGGAGAAAAGGTTAATTTTTCTCTTGAGAAGCACAGTAAGCACCAAGCATCACTTGCTTTGTAAATACTCTTAGAGTATAAATTCCTTTATTGAGGAATTTTAAATTGCCACCCTAATGAATTGAGTTTGTTGATCTACTTAAAATGTATTATCTACATGACATGACCCAGCACACAGCCTTTTTGACCTAATGATCACTTTCTCATAAAGTAATATCTGAAAGAATGTAAAAATACTATTATCGAGATATACAATGCAATTTATAACCAATTCATCAGGAAGTTTGTTAAAGATGAAAACCAGCTCTTATTGGCAATGATAAAAAGCTAAGAATGAAAAAAGAAGCTGACTTTTCAGCTGAGATCCTCGGATGATGATCATTTTACTGACTTTTGAGACAGGTCCTCATGCAGTTCAGGTTGGCTTCAAAGCAGCTAAGTAGTCAAGGTTGACCTTGAATTCATGATTGGCCTGACTTTGCCTCAGGAGTTCTGGAATTACAGGCACATGCCAACACACCCAACGTCCCTTTCTGCTATTCTAAATCTCTTTCGACATTCTTAAATTTTACCAAAATCGTAAATTACATCAAAAGAACATAACAATAGACATGGCAAAATGGCACAAGGCTGAACACAAGGAACTACAGGTAAACTAAAGAATATTCACAGCATGGAAGAGAAATAGTCTTCCTCAGAAAAGAGCACACCAATTGCTTATCCAATACCAAACAGTTCTGAAAATATATATAACAAGTAATATTACAGAGACTTAGGTTATATTTAGGAATATACATGCATTTTATATATATATATATATATATATATATATATATATATATATATATATATATATATATATTCCATTTACAGTAGAAAGAAAGGTGGAGGGATGGAGTTGCCATCCTACAGTCAAAAACTCTGGCCCAGAATTGTTCCTGTCTAAAAGAACTGCAGGAATAAAAATGGAGAAGAGCCCAAAGGAAAGGAGGTCCAGTGACAGGTCCAAATTGGGATCTATCTCAAGGGGAGGCTGCAAGGCCTGACACTATTACTGATGCTATGATGTCCTTGCAGACAGGAGCCTAGCATGGCTGCCCTCAGAGAGGCCCAACAAAGCAGCTGACCTAGACAGAAGCAGATACTTACACCCAACCAATGGACTGAAGTCTGGGACCCCTGTGGTTGGATTAGGTAAAGGCTGGAAGAAGCTGAGGAGGAGGGAAACCCCATAGGAAGACCAGCAGTCTCAACTAACCTGGACCCCGAGATCTCTCAGACACTCAGCCACCAACCAGGCAGCATACAAGAGCTGATATGAGACCCTCAACACATATACAGCGGATTACTCTCAGGTCTGGCTTCAAAGAGGCACCTAACCCTCAAAAGACTTGAAGCTCCAGGGAGTGGGGAGGCCTGGCAGTGTGGGGTGGGGTTGGGTGGGGACATCCTCTTGGAGGCGGGGAGGAGGAATGGGTTGAAGAACTATCTGAGGGCAGAATGGTAGGGGGATAATACCTGGACTTCAAAAAAAATTAAAGATTTTTTTTAATTACTCTTTTTCATTTATTACTCCAGAAAATTAAGAGATGGACACAGAGTAGGGTTTCAGATCTTGCATTTATCCAGACTGGAAATGATACCTTTAGCAAAGAAAATTAAATATTAAGCCTATTAAATCCCTAATGATAGAATTCTCTATGTGTAGATCCTAAGATTATTATTTTATAAAAATATTTTCACAAATCAATAGCTTGATAATCAAGAAATCACAATTATTTCAGGGTATGGTTAGAGATTAGTTTGATTTCTGATCAGATAGTGGGGTCTGACAGAAAGATAGAATAATGCTAGTGTTGCCTTCTGCTCAGATTAACCTGGCCCAGCTGATTCTAAGAAAATAAAAGAAACTATTCCAAGTTCACCTAGCCACGAGTAGGTCAAAATCAATCAAATCTAAACCAAAGTGAATCATAAATATTCTTTTTAATCCTGAGTATATTTCTTAATGCTGAGCCAAATCATCTTAAAGAATCTAGACCAAGAACGAACGAGTACAGCAGAGCCTAGACCAAGAACTAATGAGTACAGCAGAACCTAGACCAAGAACTAACGAGTACAGCAGAACCTAGACCAAGAACTAACGAGTACAGCAGAACCTAGACCAAGAACTAACGTGTACAGCAGAATATTGTCAAATTACTCAGACTAGAAAAAAAATCCATAATTTTTATTTCTTATCAGTTAAACTATTTCACTTTATTAAATTCCAAAACAAATTAAGTTGTATATGAGCTGCAATTCCTTTAAAATGTCATTTATTTAGATACATGAATAATATTCATTATGCACTAATAATCAAGCAACCTTATCCTGTGTATGTGAGGGTATATATATATATATATATATATATATATATATATATATATATATAATCATTTAATCCTCAAAATAAGTGTTTCCTCCATTTTATATATGAAGAAAACATATTTTCCTTTTAAAAAATGTATGTATTATTGTTGTGTATATAAAATTGGGGAAAAGCCCAGAGGAGAACTTTTTGGACTTTGTTGTTTCCTTTAACCTTTATGTGAATTACAGGAATTGAAGTCAGGCTGTTATTAGGCAAGTACTTCACCTGCTATACCATCTTGCTAGCCCCCAGAAACTATATTTTAGAGAAGTTAGCTGTATTCATTCTTTGAATCGGAGTTGTAGGTTTTTTTTTTTTTTCCTTCTTCTTCTACTCACCTAGGAGCATAAAGTTTCGGTTCTTACCCTAGATAAGTTTTAAAAGAGAGATTTTTAAAAGAGCAAATACAGTATTACTATAGTAATATTTTGTGAAGAATTTTTAAAACCTATCACATAAAAACTTATTTAAATATTTTTAAAAGTTATTAAGCAACACCTAATGGCACAAAGAATTCATCTTATTAGTTAAAAAAATTACAAATGATAAACATTCATCTTTCAAATGTGAACCAATGAGATAAACGTAGCAAAAAAAGAGGAAATCCTGACTTGAAGTATTTTCCATTTTATGAAAAGTATTTTTTCAAATGTTATCTGGTACTCCACTAGAGTGATAGCAAAAAAAAAAAAATGTCTTTCTTAGCACTGTTTTCTTGGACCACTATCTAAGGCCATTTTGCTATTTAAGTTTCAAACCAACACTGACCTTTGCAACTCTAAAATCCCAAACAACTATAAAACTCAATGCCACTGGCTGTAAGTACAATCACTTTACTCACACATCAGCAAAAATATTATATAAGATATAAAATTGAAAAATTTTAAATCTCAACCATCCTTCAAAAGAAATTGATCTAATAACCTCTAAATTAGTTCTTTTAATTTTCTATACAATATTAATCCCATAGTATCAACTGAGAACCTTACAGAATTTGGAGACCTTATGACACAGTCTATTTACATGGCTGTGTACCCAAACTTCTATATTTTATAACTTCAAACATTTAAAAACCTATTTACTAAGGACAGCTGGAAACCTAGCACATTTTAGGGGAGCACCATCACAAACCAAATCCAAGAGTAAACTTTGCTCTATTAGCAATTCTTGATTTCACTATAATTAAGAAAAACAATCTTACCACAGTATAAACATTCAATTTGCACGGATTTATATACCTTGATTTAAGAAATCACAAAATGGATCCTAAAAAAAATTATCATTTCAAAAACACAACTAAGTATTTCAATCCTGAATAGGCATCTAACAACAACAAAAAGCACCTCTCTACCTTTTGCTGACATAAATAAATTTATTTACTCCATGAATTCACTTTAAAAGAAAACTTCAAATAACTATGACAATGCCAACCAAAATTTGTAGTTCCCAAACTTTCCCATCTTCTTATTCCTTCCTCAAACAACAGTAGATATACAAAATAAATTTTAGATATTTATAGATATTCCATAGCTATATAACACATTATATAGCTAAATCACATGTAAATATATGAAAATGACCCCCAAGCTCTGATGTTTATCTTATGGTTTCAAGTATGCCTTGGCATAATGACACATGCCTCAAAGGGAATAAGCCAAAAAAAAAAAAAAAAAAGTTTCCAGTCAAACACAAAATTGATCTAAAACACTGAAGTATTTCAAAAACTCAAATATTTACCAACAGGGTAGTAAACAAAATATGATTATAAACCATGAAACTGTGTTAAAGTAAAAGAAGCTATGCATGAAAAGTCATATATTACATGATTGTACTTACAAGAATTGTTTAGAATAGGTGAATCTATAAATTGAATTACTGGTTATTAAGGATTGGTTGAAAAAAAGATGGGTAATTAATAATATATAAGACTATTTCATATATATTTTTAAAATTATAATTTTTATTATAAGATGTTTTTGTAAAATATGACTGCATAATTCTCTAATTGTAAAAAATCTGGAATTATAAACTTTAAAATAGGGTCTGGAGAGATGACTCAGTGGTTTAGAATGCCTGCTGCTCTTCCATAGAATCTGAGTTCAGTTACAGAATCTACTTTAGGTGGCTTTTTTTCTACCTGTAACTTAAGCTCCAAGGGATCTAACACCCTCTTTTCTGGCTTTCACATATATCAGTATAAATGTTGCATGTGCATATTCACACACACACACACGTAAATTAAAGTAACTTCCTTAAAAATAAACTTTAAGAGAAGTGAATAGTATGGCAACTGAATTATATCTCAATGAAAAGAAATACCCCCAGAGCTGTGTCTGTAACTGCATATGTAGCAGAGGATGGCCTAGTTGGCCATCAATGGGAGGAGAGACCCTTGGTCTTGTGAAGATCATATGCCCCAGTTCAGGGGAATGCCAGGGCCAGGAAGCAGGAGTGGGTGGGTTGGGAAGCAGGGCGGGGGGAGGGAATAGGGGGCTTTGGGGATAGCATTTGAAATGTAAATGAAGAAAATATCTAATAAAAAATGCCTTAAAAAAGAAAAAGAAATGCACACACACACACGTGTGTGTGTGTGTGTGTGTGTGTGTGTGTGTGTGTGTATTGCAATATGTAGCAAGTAAAAGGAAATAAAATATTACATAAAGGAAAACCTTAATGTATTGAGGAGTCTCAAATTTGACATTTAAAATAAAACCTTTACTATATTAAAATTCAAGTATCTGCCTATTCTATAACCGAAGTAGAAACCTAACTGGCCCTAGCAGTCTAAACCTTATCAACTCTCCAGGCAAGAATTTTAAGAACAACAAAAATTGTCTTAATCCTGTAATTCTTCCTGTACACCTTTTTCATTCCTGTGATTTAAACATGATAGAAGAATTTAAAGGATCAATTTTAGCTCACAGTCTCAGAGATTTCAGCCTGTTTCCATTGCTCTGTGCCTGAAGTGCGAGGCTGAATGCCATGGCAGGGAGCATGTAGCAGAGCAAAGCAGCTAACCTCATGGAGAAAAGGAAGCAGAAGGAAACTATGCCCATGGTAGCAGGCATTCTCCATTCTTCCTATTTTATTGCATGTCCTAAGGTCCCTTGTTGGATGGTGATGCTCATGTGTAAGCTGGGTCTCTCATCCCACTCAATCCTCTGTGAAAACACACTAACAGATAAATACAAGCATGTGCTTTGATAACCTTCAAAAATCCTCTCAAACTTCTCATGTCACCAGCAAAGATGGACTAGCACAACCCTGTACTCTTTTAACCCACCCCAAATTATTTCTAAATCATTCATAAACAACAAAACCCACCCATCTTTTAGGAGAATAAATCCACAACTCCTTCATATAACACCTTAAAAATCATCTCAATCCTTACTAAATTCAACCTTAAAGGTATCCAACTGTATTAATCTGACAAATGTTAAATAATCATAGAAGAGGACCTTAAATGTTAACTCAACCTCTTCATTATAAAAGTTTATTAGTACTACAGCCAATAGCATCACTTTCAAGACTAGAATATGGTTCCTCTAATTCTTATTACTGTGAACCTTAAAATAGTGCAGCAAATGGCATATTAAACCACGCTGAGAATAGTAGCATCATTTTCTTAATTGAGCCAAGTATTACTAGTTCTAGTCCCCCATCACTGATTTCAGTTTCACCAACTCCACATCAACCTGAGTCCTGTGTCCTTCTTACAACAACTTATCATTTCTATTTTCATGTATTCTTATCTCATCTTCAATTCTTAATATCCCATCCCTGCCTCTTTTAATTTGGATACCTCTATCTCCTCTAAAACTCACACCAAGCTTCCCAAAATTTAGGGTTTATTTTTCTTTTTTTTTAAACAACTATTAACGTAGTCTTAATATATTCATCAAATGTTTAATCTCTTAAGGCTACTAAAATGAGCATAAAAGTAAGGAATCTTTTATTAGGGGAAAAAAGAAAAAAGTGGGCTGGAGAAATTGCTCAGGCATTAAGAGTGCTTGCTCTTAGAGGACCTGAGTTCAGTTCTAAGCACCCATGTCAGACAGCTCAACGCAATTCATAATCCTGGCCCCAAGAGATTCAATGACTGCTTATGGACTGTTTGGGTAGCTACACAAGTGTGACACATACATGAATTCAGACAGACAGACAGACAGACAGACAGACACAGATACATACACACATATACATAAATTAAACACAAAAATTCTATTAAAAAAGAAGTGTATTCTATTGGTAATAACCTTGATGAAATGATATCTGAATATGATTTCCAAGCATATGATTCATTTTTATCACTTTATAATCTTAAATTTTTGTATTGACAGAGCACAAATTTTAGTTTTGTGAACAATGCATGTTAGTGTGATTTAACACTTTTTACATCTGAAAACTAATGTATACTATCACATGATACAATTAAGCACATATGCATAGTTTTTCATTTCTACTAAAATATTACTTTTATATTCAAAGTCCTTATTTCAACCTTTTCATAAAGTATTTAACCTTAAATAGGTTGTTTATATATGCCGTTAATAAAATAAGCCGTACAATTTTATTTTCCAAGTTAAAAATTCATTGTAATTATAATTCCTTGGTTTTTCAATATGTTCTTACTTTGAAATAAGTAAGTACAACAAAGAAAATGCTTTACCAAAATCCTGCATAATCATGGTATGAGCCATTCTAGCATCTGAAGTGTGCAATCCAAGACTTCCACCACCTGAATCCATCCTTAGCAAAGCTCATTCACAAGTATCTGTAAAACAAATGGTTTGAAAAAGGGTTTAAATGCATTTATTTCAAGTTAGTTGTTTTGAGAAAAATACAATAGAAAATATGCCTTTCAACCAGGTATGCAAAGCTCATTACAAAAGAAAAGAAATATTCAAAACTGCTTAGATGCTTTATGTGAGAACCATACTTAAAAGGGGCAAGTGGAAATAAAGCCAAGATAACAGAAAATGAGGCACAGTTATGGTAATGAGCCATATGAGGAATGTGACTAATAAACAAGCAAAAGAACAAAATTGCAAGACTGAGGTCCAGTTAAAATATACTTAATAAAGAAAAATATGATGACAGATTAATAGTTGTGATATGTATACATTACTAGAGGACTCAGGTGTCTAGCATTAGTGAATTTCATCCAGTAGCTCTGATCCATTTCTTCCAGAACCAGATCAGCCCTGCAGCGAAGCTCTGCAGATATTGTATTCACCTCTGGTTCCTGGGGTAATACTTATAATGCAAAATGTTCTATCACAAGTTTCCCCGGAGTTCTTTGAACCTGTAGGGACTTCTGGCCTCACTCTACTACATTCTCTTCTCTCACAGTTTTGAGGACTCATGAAACATGACTGCTTCCTAAATATGGTAAAGATAAGATCAATCACATGCAAATATTTAGAATAGTACACTGTTACTTTTCAGTAATGTTACTAAAATAATGCTATTCTCATGGAAAAATTTTAAATAACTGAACTCCTTTCATTTCCTATATCAGGACAATCAAGCCATATGCAACAGAAAGCCAGAGGTTGTCACTCAATATATTACTTATAATTGCATATTAGATGTGCATTGCCCTAGCAACAAAAGATTCTAACCAAACAATAGAAAAGGTGTGTATTTTTAAAGGTATTTATCTTATTGTTACTCAGAAGTGTTTGTTATATTGACCCATATCACACAAAGGTATGCCCTTAGTGAAAATTTTAGAACAATGACACAAAAACAAAACGAAGTTCTCAAGCACTAGGGCATGGCTAAGCTTTTCCCCCATGCCGTAAAGCAACAGCTAGCCAACAGGCAGAACAATCTCGGAGTACACTTTATTAAACATTTGAGCTGTATACTTTGGACACAAAAATATGCTCTCTAAGTGGATAATTATGTCTAAGTACCAAAATAATTAGGTAAATTGTGTGAGAGCAAAATTATTGGAGGAGACTTCTCAGCTGTATTTTGCCTTTCTTTCAAATTAGTATACTTTCTGGCTTGCTCTCATCCAAGATGAGGACAAAAGGCCAATGGAGTTCACCATAAATTACCTATATATCCATATATTTAAATAAAATACCATAAGGATTTATTTTGACACTTACAACTACACTATGTGGACTATAATTTTATCATTTGCTTCCTTTATCACATAACTAATACAACAATTGTAAATGCCACTCTGGTTTAACTTTTAATGTAATTACTGAAGAAAAGAATAAGTAATTTCTGAATCACCTTTTACAAGTGGATTGAAGAAACTTAAGATTTTCTTAAGGATTGTAAAGTAAATTTGCAGAATTTCTTATTTTTTTTCCTTCAAAACAATTCATTTTCTTTGGGAAAACGGTCTTTACCTATTATGGAAATAGAAATTAGATACTTCAAGACATTTTTAACCAATCTCTTACACAACTTAAGAATGTTTTTCTTTACTTTTCAACTTGTAAGGTGAGATTTCAAAAAGCTCACATGCTCAATCCTGTGTTTATCTAAAAAGCAGCCAAAGGGATGCCACCAGACATCCCCCCAAATAACTACTACAATACAAAATATTATTACATTTAGCCTTCAACTGCTTGCCTAAGTCCAAATCTTTAAATTGGGTTTTTACAAACACCTTATTTTGGAAAGTAAAGAACAAACAAGAGCTTATCTTTGCCAAATCCTCACAGAAAAATCTGCCCCAGCACTCAATGAAGTGTAAAAATTACAGCATACAAGGGAAGTATTATGGAAAGTACCACACTGTTCGAATAGCAAAGAAATAAAGTGGAATACTTTTTCACATATAGCAAGTTTCAATAGGATAAATAACAAATAATGTAAGGGAACAGCAGTATGGTATTTAATAACCAATAGATAGCTAAGGTTCTCAGTCTTCTCAAGAGTACCACAGATGCGTATCGAACCGAGATAAACCAAACAAGTACACTTCAAGTAAACACCCTTCTATCAATGCACGGGAAGCAGAAAACACAAAAATCAAATTTTACTCTCCTGTGTCTTCTCTAAACAGCTCGCTGGGGAGCGAGCTTCTCCGTGCTGTCAACGGGGCGAGGGATAAAAGAGAAATGATGCTAAGGCAGCTGGGCAAGAGAATGGGAAAGTAGTATTTGCGGAGATAGACAAAGGAGCCCTGGCAAGTAACAATATTGCAGCTTTGGACGCTGCACTCTTCCCGCAGAAGTCTCCCTTTCCCACGACCGTGCCAAGTTTCCATCATTTCCAGCAGAACGCACACACGTGCCCTCTCCGCTGTCGCCCAGCCGACTGATGTTCCAGCGAACAAGAACAAGAGAGCAGCCGGCAAGCCGGCGAGCCGCCGAGCGAGCGTCCTCCGCGGAGCGCCGAGACCCAGCCTAGGAAGCGTCCCCGAGGCGCCCACCCCGCTCACCCGCCGCGCAGCGGTCACCGGCGCTGCCCCCGCCCCGCGCCGCCCGGCCGGTCGGCTCACCGCCCCTCGCTCCGGCGGCCCCGCCGTACGTGGGAGCCGGCCACCAGGCAAAATGGTGGTGATGGGGCTGAGGCGACGGTGAACCCCTCACACACACACACACACACACAGCCCGGCTCTGACGGCTCCGGAGTCCCCGCTCCGTCCTCTGCCCGGCCCCGGGGCCACTTGAGCGGCGGAGCCTGCTAGCCCTCGGGCGTGCCACCGAAGGCTCCCCTCAACCGCCGCCCCGCCGCGCGCCAGCGGCTGCAACGACGTGGGGCGCGGGCGAGAGGAACATGGAGGGGGTGGGGGCTGGGGGGTCGCTGAGAGAAAAATGCCAAGGGGACGCCGCACTCTCCACCGTTTTGTTTTCCGCCATTTTCCTGTCACCCTAAACCACCGACGGCCACAACGACGGCTCTGGCTTCCCTGGGGGGCTCCGAGCGAGGGGAGCAGGGGGTTGACTGAGGAGGGGGACCCCCACTTGCCAACCTTTCCCTGGCCTCCGCCGGCGGAGGAGGAGGAAGCCGGGGCTCCGGAGGCTGAGGTGAAGCTCAGGGACTAGACGCCACTTCCATTGTTCCCTTCGCCCTCCCCGAGACGCTGGGTGGGAGCCTATCCCCTCCCAGAAACACGCTGAGCGTGGCACAGCCGCCGATCCCGAGTTGCTGCTCCGGAGTCCCCTTACCTGTCACCGCCGCCGCTGGGCTGCAACCGCCACCGCCTACCCCGCCGCCAGGCAGTCGGAGGCCGAGCTCTCAACTGCCGCGGGGGGCGGCAGCCGTGGACCTGGAAGGTCCTGGCGTTGGTTCGGGATTCCGAGGTTCCGCAGCCCGAGCCAATCACGAGCTACTCTGCGTCTGTGAGGCGCGCCGCCTCGTCCCGCTTTATAGCGCTCCTACATGCTGAGGTTGCATTACGTCACGCTACCCTTGCTGCAGGGTAGGGGGCCAAAGGGGGGAGCGCGCGCACGCGCGCGCCACGCCGCCGACCGTGGAGCCCGCGCTGGGTTCGTGCTAGGAGACCCCGCGGACTCGCAGCCAAGGCTGCGCCGCCGGTGGAGTCCGAGTGCGCAAGCTCCGATCTTGGGACGTCCCTGAGGAGTTTCCGTGGGAAGATTTTGGTTTCCAGGTTTCCCGATTGGGATGAGGAGAAAGAGGGCAAAGCGCAATGACCACTCACTGAACCTCTAATAGATATTAGATGTCATTTAAAACTTTCTCTCTCTCTCTCTCTCTCTCTCTCTCTCTCTCTCTCTCTCTCTCTCATATTAGTTGTCATTTAAAACTCGCTCTATGTGTGTCTGTGTGCACATCCCACCCTAGAGACCACGGAGGAATTGTCAGTCCACTTATTTGATCTGCAGGTTCCCTCCATTCACTCCTTCATTACTTTTATGATGGAGATAATTTGACGAAGAAAGTTTTAAAACGCAGAATAAAAAGGTAGACAGGGGAACTAAATGGAACGAACACTAAATAATTCCAGAATGTGACACTTTTAGTTTCTGTCTGCATAAAGTAAAAAGGTGAAAATTTTGGCGATATGCAAGAAAAAAACGATGAACTGTGGCAGAAAAGGAGGTTTGAACTAGGTTGTAATTTTAACTTGTCTTATGTTCTGAAAATTAAGCCTTATTATATGATCACTCTATAGCACTATTTAAACAGGGATGAAGGAGGGGTAACTCGTAATTGTTGAGTAAATAATTTTTTAAAAGATGGTTTTATTCTAGATAATTGTGATCATTTCTCCAGTTACCTAGAACTATATACCTCTAGAAAGTTTTTAGATATCTAGAAAGATATGACACTCTTAAGTACTATCTGACCAGGAGGCTGGAGGAAGAGGAGAAAGAAAAGGAGGAAGAAGAAGAGGAGGAGGAAGAGGAAGAAGAGGAAGAAGAAAATGATGTTTGTCCGTGTCTAGATTTGACTTTTGGGCCATGATTTGCTCATCCGTTTAACTGTCTTTACAGTTCTGTTTTCTTTCCTAGATGAAGATAGGTATTTTTATGAGTGTATACAATGGATTATTTCTGTACTTAATACTTTGCCAAATACTGCTTAATGGTCATTTCCTGTGACAATTCCAACTGAATACTTAGAAGAAACTTGGAAAGAAAGTGGAGTTTGGTGTGTGTATGTGTGTGTGTGTGTGTGTGTGTGTGTGTGTGTGTGTGAGAGAGAGAGAGAGAGAGAGAGAGAGAACCTTGTGAATAGCAGCACTCTGATAGATAATTTTGAAAAACTTCAGATCTATCTTTGCTCCTCTTTCCTTAAACAACTGGCCAATCAAAATGTCAGGAGAATTCTAACTCCTTAACATCTGTAAAACTCTCCCATTTCTAACATGATCCTTTGTTCAAATTCATATCTCATCTCCTTTGCATTACTATGACCCTATACTAAGCAATCCTTTTGTGTCTGTTTAGTCATGACATTCCAAAATTTCAAGCCAGAAAAAAACTTACCGAATTGAGTCTCCACACTCCATTCTTACTTGATGCTCTCAGCAAGTGAGACCATTGTTATGTTCTTCTGATTTGTTTCTCTTTCATATAACCCAATTTAATGAAATAAAAAATAAATCTAATCAAATCAAAACATAAAAGATACTCATTTAAAGGAGGAAAGTGACTACCACATGGGATAAAAAAGCATGAAGCAGAGTTTGTGTGATATTTCAAATATATTAATATTTGAATAATATTAAATGTTGCTTATATTTAATATTTCAAAAATATTAAATGTTGCTTATATGTTGATAGTACCTGTACAGTTTCATACTAGCTCCAATAATATAACTAGAACCAATAATACAATCAGGATCTATAAATTCTATAATTTATACTGTGCTTTGCTATGTAGATTATCCAATTCACTCCCACTGATTTCTTCAATAACATCCGCCAACTAATAGTGAATTGCTACGGTACATTTAGAAATCAAATATTTCTGTCTCCCTTTTAAAAATGATTCTGCAGTCACAGTTTGTCTTCAGCTATATTCCCTTTAAACTGAATCTCATGTATGAACTGTATTCCTCTTCATTCTTTCACTGTAACCTAGGCAACTCCCACAGAATAATACAAAATGAATGAACATAAGCAAATTCTGGGTCACCTAGAACACTTTACAAATAATTACTGTCATGCACTGTCAACATTCATATTTATATTTCTATTTACAAACATGTTGACACTAGATAATACTGTTTTAATTGTTCTGGGATGATTTGAAACAAGAGTCAGAATTCATTTGTAAATTATATGGTACTACTCAATGTGCTGTGCATAATAAAATATCTTGGTACTTAGAGTGATGGGTGGAGTGAGTAATCTCATATACACAATAGGGCAAGCCACATCCAATATGCCACTGCAGTCATATTCATGTATGAACTACAATTTAGTTTCATCAAAAATATAATGTAATATTAAATTAATGCTCTTAGTTCAATAAGATTTTTATTTGTTTTCTGAATTGCATATACACAAAACCCCAAAGAATGTATTTCTATATAGCTCTAGATTTGTTCATGTTTAACTGACATTAAAATAAACCTAAATTAACCCTGGATAATACTACTTTCCTGCAAAATAATTTAGAATGAAAACTATGAATTATACATAAAAGTTAAAACCTATCCTCCACAAATGGTACCAGGAAACCTTGGGGAAAATAGCTAATTCCAGGAAACAGATAGGAAATTAATAAGTAGAGGTTTTGTCATTGTGTTATAATAAAGAGAAAAATTTCAAAGACTAATATGTTCATGTCAAAAGTACACAAAAGCTACCAAATATAATATATGTGAATGACAGAAACATATTACATACAAAATTTTCTAAGTTGAGTTTTGATCTTAAAAGAGATGTACTCACAAGCTATTTTTCTTGTATCCATAGAATACCAACTTATATATTTTAAAAATAAACAATCAAGAGAAAATAAATCAACCATTTATTTTTACCATAGAAATTATTTCAGCACAACAAAGTATCCCTAATATGATGAGAGAATTTTTTTCTCTCAAGA
>LR753343.1:946107-990185 GCA_902729485.2 Mus minutoides
AAAAAAAAAAAAAAAAAAAAAAAAAAAAAAAAAAAAAAAAAAAAAAAAAAAAAAAAAAAAAAAAAAAAAAAAAAAAAAAAAAAAAAAAAAAAAAAAAAAAAAAAAAAAAAAAAAAGAAGCAAATAATCCCAAGAGGAGTAGATGGCAGAAAATGATCAAACTCAGGGCTGAAATCAACCAAGTAGAAACAAAAAGAACTATACAAAGAATCATCAAAATTAGGAGCTGGTTCTTTGAGAAAATCAACAAGATAGATAGACCCTTAGCCAAAAGAACTAAAGGGCACAGCGACCATGTACAAACTAACAAAAACAGAAATGAAAAGGGAGACAAAAACAGAAACTGAAGAAATACAAAAAAAATCATCAAATCCTACTACAAAAGCCTATATTTAACAAAACCAAAAAATCTAGATGAAATAGATGATTTTCTAGACAGATATCAGGCACCAAAGTTAAATCAGGATCAGATAAATCATCTAAACAGTCCCACAAAGAAATAGAAACAGATAGTAAAAGTCTCCCAATCATGTCCTAGTCAGTCATCAATGGGAGGAGAGACCCTTGGTCCTGTGAAGACTCTATGCCCCAGTATAGGGGAATGCCAGAAGGAGGAATGGGAGTGGGTGGGTTGGGGAGCAGGGGAAGGGGAGGGGGTGATAGGGGATTTTCAGAGGGAAAACTAGGAAAGAGGATAACATTTGAAATATAAATAAAGAAAATATCTAATAAAAAAATCTCACAGTCAGCTATTAGATGGAACACAGGGTTCCCAAGGAAGGAGCTAGAGAAAGTACCCAAGGAGCTGAAGGGGTCTTCAACCCTATAGGTGGAAGAATAACATGAACTAACTAGTACCTCCTGAGCTCATGTCTCTAGCTGCATATATAGAAGAGGATGGCCTAGTTGGCCATCATTTGGAAGAGAGGCCCCTTGGTCATGCAGACTTTATATGCCCCAGTACAGGGGAATGCCAGGGCCAAGATGTGAGAGCGGGTGGGTAGGGGAGCAGGGCCGGGAGCGGGGAGGGTATAGTGAACTTTCTGGATAACACTTGAAAGGTAAATGAAGAAAATATCTAATAAAAGTTGGAAAAAAATCTCTCAACCATAAAAGCCCAGGACCAGATGGTTTTAGTGCAGAATTCTACCAGACCTTCAAAGAAGATACCAACACTTTTCAAACTATTCCACAAAATAGAAACAAAAGAAACATGACCTAATTCATCCTATGATGCCACAATTACTCTGATACCTAAACCAAACAAAGACCCAACAAAGAAAGAGAACTTCAGTCCAATTTCCCTTATGAATATCAATACAAAAATACTCAATAAAAATTTCCCAAACAGAATGAAAGAACACATCAAAACAATCATTCATCCTAGGGATACAGTGAGGTTCAATATATGGAAATCCATAAACATAATCTACTATTTAAACAAACTCAATGAAAAAATGATAGCATGATGATCTCAGTTGATGCTGAAGAATCATTTGATGATAATACAACCCCCCCTTCATTTTAAAAGTCTTGGAATTATCAGGAATTCAAGGTACATTCCTAAACATAATAAAAGCAATATACAACAAGCCAATAACCAACCTAAAACTAAATGGAGAGAAAATTCAAAAAATCCTACTAAAATCAGGGACAAGACAAGGCTGCGCACTCTCTCCCTATCCAATATAGTACTCAATGTTCTAGCCAGAGCAATTAGACAAAAGGAGATCAAAGCAACACAAATTGGAAAGGAAGAAGTCAGTATATCACTATTTGAAGATGATATGTTAGTATACTTAAGGGACACCAAAACTCCACCAGAGAACTCCTACAGCTGAAAAACAACTTCACCAACATGCCTCTATATAAAATTAACTCAAACAAATTAGCATCTTTGCTCTACTAAAAGTATAAATGGGCAGGGAAGGAAATTAGGGAAATGAAACCCTTCACAATAGTCACAAATACTATAAAATATCATGGTGTAATTATAAACTAGCAAGTAAAAGATCTATATGACAACAACTTCAAGTCTCTGAAGAAAGAAATCTAAGATCTCGGAAGATGGAAAGATCTCTCACACTTATGGATCAGCAGGGTTATCATAGTAAAAATGGCCATCTTACCAAAAGCAATCTACAGATTTAATTCAATCCCCATCAAAATTCCAACTTAATTCTTCACAAAGATAGAAAGAGAAATTCTCAAGGTTATCTGGACCAACAAAAACCCCAGGATAGCAAAAACCATTCTCAACAATAAAATAACTATTGGGGTTATCACCATCACAGACCTCAAGTTGTACTACAGAATAATAGTGATTAAAACTGAATGGTGGGGATGACATTATTTGAAAAAACCAACAAAGAGGAGATAGAATCTGTAGAGACCATATCCAGTAGATAGGCATGGCCTCCAGTTGAGGAATGGGGCCACTCACTCATCTCAAATACTTTAACTCTGAATTGTTCCTATCCAAAAAGAAAAGCAGGGATTAAGAAATGGAACAGATACTGAAGGAAAAGCCACCCAGAGACCACCCCACCTAGGGATCCATGCCATCTGTAGACACCAAACCTCCTAGACACTATGTTGCTGATGCCAAGAAGCACTTGCTGAAAGGAGCTTGGTATGGCTGTTCCCTGAGAAGTTCTAGCAGCACCTATCCAATGCTGATGCAGATACTCACAGACAACCATAGGACTGAGCCTGGGGAACCCAAAGAAAGAGCTAGGGGAAGGACTAAAGGAGCTAAAGGGGATTGCCACTGCATAGGAAGAACAATAATATCAACTAACTGGACCCTCTAGAGCTCCCAGGAGTGCACCAACCAAGGAGTGTACAGGGAGGGATCCATGGCTCCAGATACATATATATCAGGGGATGGCCTTATCTGACATCAGTGAGAGGGGAGGCCCTTGTTCCTATGGAAGCTTGATGCCCCAGAGTAGGGTGATGCTAGAGTGGTGGGGTGGAAATGGGTGGGTAGGTAGATGCAGGAGCACCCTCATAGAGGCAGGATGGAGGGGGATATGATAGGAGGTTTGCAGAGGGGAAACCTGGAAGGAGAATAACATTTGAAATGTAAATAAACAAAATAATCAATAAAAAATGAATGTCAAATATTTGTCCCAACCCAGTAAGCACACCTCAAGTCCAATTAAGAAACTGGTATTTATCCATTTATCAGTGAGCACATGTCCAATGACTTCTTTTGTGATTGGGTTACCTCACTAAGGATTATGTCCTCCAGATTCATCCATTTGCCCAAGAATTTCATAAATTCATTTTTTAATAGCAGAATAGTACTCCATTGTGTAAATGTACCACATTTTCTGTATCCATTCCTCTGTTGAGGGACATCTGGGTTCTTTCCAAATTCTGGCTATTGTAAGTAAGGCTGCTATGAACATAGTGGAACATGTGTCCTTTTTACCAGTTGGAACATCTTCTGGGTATATGCCCAGGAGAGGTATTGCAGGATCTTTCGGTAGTACTATGTCCAATTTTCTGAAAAAGCACCAGACTGACTTCCAGAGTGGTTGTACCAGTTTGCAATCCCACCAGCAATGGAGGAGTATTCCTCTTTCTCCACATCCTCGCCAGCATCTGCTGTCACCTGAATTTTTTATCTTAGCCATTCTGACTGTTGTGAGGTGGAATCTCAGTGTTGTTTTGATTTTCTGCTGGGCTTTTTTGAAACTTCTTTGTCAATGCAACTAATCTGAGTCTCTTCACTTTAGTCTCAGGCAGACTTTTCAGACAAGGGCAAAAAGTAGCCACATTCTTCACCAAAATACCAAAAAAACAGTCTTTATGCCACAGTCTGAAATTCTTCTCCTTTCAAATCTCTTGGGCCAGGTCAACACAGTTCAAATTACTCCCAGCAACAAAGTCTTCCATATTACTACTAGGATGACCCATTTAGCCCCATTTAAAGCATTCCACTGCTTTCCAAATCCAAAGTACCCAAATCCATATTCTTTCAAATAAAAGCATGGTCAGGCCTATTATAGCAATACCCTACTCCTGATACCAACTTTTGTCTTAGTTAAGGTTTTACTGCTGTGAACAGACACCATGACCAAGGCAAGTCTTAAAAATAATATTTAATTGGGGCTGGTTTACAGGTTCAGAGGTTCAGTCCATTATCATCAAGTTGGGAGCATGGCAGCATCCAGGCAAGCATGGCACAGGCAGAGCTGAAAGTCCTATGTCTTCATCCAAAGGCTGCTAGTGGAAGACTGACTTCCAGGCAAATAGGGTGAGGGTCTTATGCCCATACCCACAGTGACACACCTCCTCCAACCAGGTCACACCTATTCCAACAAGGCCACACCTCCAAATGGTGCCACTCCCTAGCCCAAGAATATACAAACCATCACAACCAGCATATATATCTTGCAGATAAATTAATATTGTAGTTAGCAAAGTTCATAGCTGGGACAGATTAATGATTACATTTCTGCCTTTGTAATGTGCTGAGTAGAGTAGAGTAGAGTAGAGTAGAGTAGAGTAGAGTAGAGTAGAGTAGAGCATGGTACAAGATCCAGCTATACCACTGCTTAGCAAACCCAAAAGATTCTCCTTATTACTGCAGAGATACTTATAAAAAATTGCTTCTAAATAATTGCTGGAATCAGTCTAAATATTCACCAATTAATGCATGGATAATGAAACCATGGTATATTTACACAATGTAATATTACTCAGCTAATATGAAAAATGGTAATTATGAAAATTTCAGGTAAATGAATGGAACAGTAAGGCATATCCCGGATAAAGCAATCTAGACACAAAAGACAAACATCTCATGTTTTCTCTCATATGTGGATGTTAGCTTTATGCTTTAGATAATGCGCATTTCATTTGAAATATCCACAGAGACTAGGTAACTAGTAAGAGGTTGTGGAGAGGAGCAAATCTCTTGAAGAAGGGGAAATACAATGCAGTGTTATAAATGGATAAAGAGCAAATGAGACTAGAATATTACATGGTGATGTGAATGGAAAGACAGTAGAAGCTTCAAATATATGTATGAAGGATGTGTGAAATGTAAATGGAATTACCATATAATGGAGAAGACCATGCTCTATGCTATGAAATAAAAATCTCAGTACCAAGAATGGGTTATAACGTTTTGAATTGTTGACCAAAACATTATAGGCTACTGCCAATGCAAATGTTTACCCTCCACAACCTGATAACATCTTCTTGCTAAAGACACCACATATTTATGTCAGTATACATGGAGAAATCAAGCTGTTATTCAACTAGAACCTTCACCCCTATTGATTGATTCTATATTTGTAAGTTTCCAGCTTTATCTATTCATCTGTACATTTGTAATTTCATTTTTCTTACAGCTAGATAATATTTGATTGTATAAGAATACTGTACTTTCATATCCATTCATTAGTTGGTATTGTTTCCTAGATCTTATAATCATGATAGCCTCAAAATATCTAGAAATATATCTAACAAAAGAAAGAAGAGATCTATAAAGATCTGTAAAGACAAAATTGAAGGAAACAGCAAAAGATGTAAAGATCTTCTATATAAATCTTCTATATAATTAGGATTAATATTATGAAATTGGCCATCCTACCAAAAGCATGTACAAATTCCATACAATTATCATGAAAATTCCAGTATGAGTCTTCACTGAAATTAAAAATAACTACCTTAAATTTCATATGGAATCACAAATGCTCCAGGATAGCAAAATGAACTTGAGCAACAACAACAACAACAACAACAACCAAACAAAAACAAAAAACAAAAAAACAAAAAAACAAAAACCAAAAAACAAAAAAACAGAGTGGCTCGGGTTCCTTCCACTTGGCACCAGCACCAGGCCTCCTTGGGCCTGAATTGGGCAGACAGTCCCACGGTCTCCAGAAGACTCTCCACCCGACAGGTGCCCTAGCACTCTAAGGACCTCAGGGTCACTGGTGAGTGGAACACAACATCAGTTTCAACAGAACAAGGGGTGCCTGGGCACAGCTGGAGCACAGACACAGGAACCCACCCAACCAGTGGCTCAGGTTCCTTTCACGCAGTGCTCTTCTACCTTGGTTTCAAACTCAGCAGAGAGCTCCATGGTCTCCAGAGGAGGTACCACTTCCAGGAGCTCTAACACACCCAGGATCTTAAGATACCAGGATCCTAGAATCACAGGATCATCACAGGTTCCTAGGAGCTTGGTCACACCAAGACTCAGGGTCTCAAAGGAAGCTTGACTTCTAAAACTCTGACACATCCCAGAATCACAGGACCACAAACAAAGCTGGACACTGAGAAGCTCTGACTCAACTGGGATTACAGGAAGGACAGGCTCCAATCAGATATATCGAGAACAGGGAGCACTTGAGATAATTAGATGGTGGGAGGTAAGCCTAAGAACAGAAGCAACAGAAACAAAGGTTACTTGGCATCATCAGAAACCAACTCTCCCTCCATAGCAAGACCTAGATACACTATTACACCAGAAAAGCAAGATATGGATCTAAAGCCACTTTGAATCATGATGGTGGAGGACTAGCAGAAGGACATACATAAATCCCTTAAAGAATTACAGGAGAACACATCGAATCAGGTGAAAGAATTGAACCAAAACATCTAGGAAAGAATCAAAGAAACCAGGAGCTAGTTTTTGGAAAAAATCCACTAGATAGACAAACCCTTAGCCAGACTAACTAGAGGGCACAGGCACAGTATCCTAATTAACAAAATCAGAAATAAAAAGGAAGACATAACAATAAAACCTGAAGAAATCCAAAGCATCATCAGATCCTCCTACAAAAAGTTATACTCAACAAAACTGGAAAACATGGATGAAATGGAAAATTCTCTAGACAAATACCAGGTACCAAAGTTAAATTCAGATCAGATTAACAATCTGAAAAGCACCCTTTACACTAAAGAAATAGAAGCAGTCATTAATGTCTCCCAACCAAAAAAAAAAAAAAAATGCACAGGACCAGAAGGATTTAGTGCAGAGTTCTATCAGACCTTCAAAGAAGACCTAATTTCAATTCTCCTCAAACTATTCCACAAAATAGAAACAGAAGGTACTCTAACCAATTCATTCTATGAAGCCACAATTCCTCTGACACCTAAACCACATAAAGACCCCCCCCCAAAAAAAGAGAACTTCACACCAATTTCCCTTATAAATATCGATGCAAAAATATTCAATAAAATCTCTGCAAACCGAATCCAAGAACATATAAAAACAATCATCCATCATGATTATGTAGGCTTAATCCAAGGAATGCAGGGATAATTTAATATATGGAAATCCATCAACATAAGCCACTATATAAATAAACTCAAAGACAAAAACCACATGATCATCTCATTAGAAGCTAAAAAAGTATTTGACAAAATCCAACACCCATTTATGACAGAAGTCTTGGAAAGTTCAGGAATTCAAGGCCCATACCTAAATATAATAAAAGCAATCTACAGCAAACCAGTAGCCAACATCAAAGTAAATGGAGAGAAGCTGGAAGCAATCCCACTGAAATCAGGGACTAGACAAGGCTGCCCACTTTCTCCATACCTATTCAATATAGCCAGAGAAATTCGACAACAAAAGGATATCAAGGGGATACAAATTAGAGAGGAAGAAGTCAAAATATCACTATTTGCAGATGATATGATAATATATATGATGACCATAAAAATTCCACCAGAGAACTCCTAAACCTGATAAACAGCTTCAGTGCAGTAGCTGGATATATAATTAACTCAAACAAATCAGTGGCCTTTCTCTACACAAAGATAAACAGGCTGAGAAAGAAATTAGAGAAACAACACCCTTCACAGTAGTCACAAATAATATAAAATACCTTGGTGTGACTATAACTAAGAAAATGAAAGATCTGTATGATAACAACTTCAAGTCTCTGAAGAAAGAAATTGAAGAAGATCTCAAAAGATGGAAAGATCTCCCGTGATCATGGATTTGCAGGGTTGACATAGTCAAAATGGCTATCTTGCCAAAAGCAATCTACAGATTCAGTACACTCCCCATCAAAATTCCAACTCAATTCTTCACTGAGTTAGAAAGGGCAATTTGCAAATTCATTTGGAAAAACAAAAAACCTAGGATAACAAAAACTATTCTCAACAATAAAAGAATCTCTGGTGGAATCACCATGCCTGACCTCAAGCTAAACTACAGAGCAATTGTGATAAAAACTGCATGGTACTGGTACAGCAGCAACAGACAGATAGATCAATGGAATAGAATTGAAGACCCAGAAATGAGCCCACACACCTATGGTAACTTGATCTTTGACAAAGGGGCTCAAACAATCCAGTGGAAAAAAGACAGCATTTTCAACAAATGGTGCTGGCTCAAATGGCGGTTATCATGTAGAAGAATGTGATTTGATCCCCTTCCCAGACATTCCTTCTTGCAAAAGGTATTTAATTTCTGGTCCATCCTGAGGAACTTCTATGCAACATTTTCATAATGAATAAACAGATTGGACAAGCAAGGGCTGTCTCTCTCATCAAGGACCTCCGTGTGATACAGATATTTCACTTCCTTAGTTAGAGTCACACCAAGGTATTTTATATTATTTGTGACTATGTGAAGGGTGTTGTTTCCCTAATTTCTTCCTCAGCCTGTTTATCCTTTGTGTAGAGAAAGGCCACTGATGTATTTGAGTGAATTGTATAACCAGCTACTGCACTGAAGCTGCTTATCAGGTTTAGGAGTTCTCTGGTGGAATTTTTAGGGTCACTTATATATATTACCATATCATCTGCAAATAGTGATATTTTGACTTCTTCCTTTCCAATTTGTATCCCCTTGATCTCCTTTTGTTGTCTAATTGCTCTGGCTAGGACTTCAAGTACTATATTGAATAGGCAGGGAAAAAGTAGGCAGACTTGTCTAATCCCTGATTTTAGTGGAATTTCTTCGTGGTTCTCTCCATTTAGTTTGATGTTGGCTACTAGTATGCTGTAAATTGCTTTTATTATGTTTAGGTATGGGCCTTGAATTCCTGATCTTTCCATGATTTTATCATGAAGGGGTGTTGAATTTTGTCAAATGCTTAAGGAAGGGAAAGATCTCTATGACAAGAACTTCAAGTCTCTGAAGAAAGAAATTGAAGAAGATCTCAGAAGATGGAAAGATCTCCCATGCTCATGGATTGGCAGGATTAATATAGTAAAAATGGCTATACTGCTGAATGCAATCTACATATTCAAAGCAATCCCCATCAAAATTTCAACTCAATTCTTTACTGAGTTAGAAAATGTAATTTGCAAATTCATCTGGAATAACAAAAAACCTAGGATAGCAAAAACTATTCTCAACAATAAAAGAACCTCTGTTGGAATCACCATGCCTGACCTCAAACTGCACTACAGAGTAATTATAATAAAAACTGCATGGTTATGGTATAGCAACAGAAAGGTATACCAATGGAATAGAATTCAAGACCCAGAAATGAACCCACACACTTATGGTCACTTGGTCTTTGACAAGGGAGCGAAAACCATCCAGTGGATAAAGACATCATTTTCAACAAATGGTGCTGGCACATCTGGCAGTTATCATGCAGAAGAATGCGAATTGATCCATTCTTATCAAAGCTCAAGTCTAAGTGGATTAAAGAACTCCACAAAAAAAAAAAAAAACAGAGAGTGAAATGTATAGAGGAGAGAGTGGGGAAAACCCTCAAAGATATGTGCACAGAGGTAAAATTACTAAACAGAATAGCAATGCTCTGTGCTGTAAGATAAAATATCGACAAATGGGACCTCATAAAATTGCAAAGCTTCTGTAAAGCAAAAGAAACTGTCAATAAGACAAAAAAGTCATCAACACATTGGGAAAGGATTTTTACCAATCCTAAATCTGATAGCGGACTAATATCCAATATATATAAAGAGCTCAAGAAGCTGGACTCCAGAAATTCAAATAACCCCATTAAAAATGGGGTACAGAGCTAAACAAAGAATTCTCAAGTGAGAAATACCAAATGACAGAGAAGTACCTGAAAAAATGTTCAACATCCTTAATCATCAGGGAAATGCAAATCAAAACAACCTTGAGATTCTGCCTCACTCCAGTTAGAATGACTAAGATCAAAAACTCAGATGACAGCAGATGCTGGCGAGGATGTGGAGAAAGAGGAACTACTCCTCCATTGCTGGTGGGATTGCAAACTGGTACAACCACTCTGGAAATCAGTCTGGAGGTTCCTCAGAAAAATTGGACATAGTACTACTGGGAGATCCAGCAATACCTCTCCTGGGCATATACCCAGAAGATGTTCCAACTGGTAATAAGAACACATGCTCCACTATGTTTATAGCAGCCTTAATTATAATAGCCAGAAGCTGGAAGGAACCCAGATGTCCTTCAATAGAGGAATCTATACAGAAAACGTGGTACATTTACACAATGGAGTACTACTCAGCTATTACAAACAATGAATTTATGAAATTCTTGGGCAAATGGATGTATTTTGGAGTACATCTTCCTTAGTGAGGTAACCCAATCACAAAAGAAGTTACTTGATATGCACTCACTGATAAGTGGATATTAGCCCAGAAACTTAGAATACTCAAGATACAACTTGCAAAACAAAAGAAAATCAAGAAGAACGAAGACCAAAGTATGGATACTTCATTCCTTCTTAGAATAGAGAACAAAGCACCCATGAAAGGAATTACAGAGACAAAGATTGGAACTAAGACCAAAGGATTGACCATCCAGAGACTATCCCACCCAGGCATCCATCCCATAATCAGCCACCAAACACAATCTTTTATCAATCTTTTATCAGTGGTGCACATGCATGAGGACATGCAACAGGGGTGACAATATGTCACCTTTGGTCAGCTAGTGATGATGTGTCTTGCCTTTAAGTCACTTGGGAGCCGGTTAGGAAGATGCCTCTTGCTAAGATTCCTCTTTTTTCTAATCATAAAGAGGAGAACTAAAAGGAGAGTGATGGTGAGACTGGGATGGGGGGTCAGATTTCTTAAACTGCTTCTTGCTATCCAGAAGTGTCTTCAGTTTTGGGGTGTAGTTGGTCCTCACTATCAAGGACACATTTGATAGCTGATGGCATTAGGTTCCTTTGAGGCCAGTGGTTGGTAATATTGTAAGAGGAATTGATTAAATGCTTGCTTGAAAATTTTTTTTTGTTATTAGAGGAATGTAGAGAAGAAGTTGATGAAGCAGGATACAAACAATAAAAGCAGGAAAATGAGAAGAGCAGGGATCAGGAAGCACAGTATCCATTTCCATATGGGGTTTTCAAAGGCCAAGGGATCAGAAACACTGAGGTATTCCTTATGTTTTTGGAGGACTGTTTAGAGTTGTTGGATTTTGGTTTTCACTGTACTCAACTGGTTGACATAGAAGCAGCATTCTTCTTGGAGTTAAAGGCAAAGATCACCCTCTTCAGCTGTAAGATCTAGTCCCCAATGGTTTTGAAGTACCACTGTTGCCCAAGAATCAATCAGTCCTTGCAGAGTAAGAATGTTTTGGAGCACCTGTTGAAAATATTGGCTAAACTGGGAAGAGAACTAATGGTACAAGGTTAGGCAGGTGGCCAGTCCTGCTGTTCCTGTGGCAACACCCACAGTTATTCCTGCAACAGGCAGGAAAGGGAGGATTTGAATCACCCTTTTGTTATGCCAGGAGGTTATTGAGTCCACAACTAGGATTTGCAGTGGCTGCTCTCTGTGTATCACCCCTAATTTAGGCAAAAGAAATAAGAGTGTACAAAATCCTGACCAGCTGGCAAATTGACAATGATTTATATACCTGAATACAACAAAGAATTGATGTGTTCTGTAGAGCACTTTAGTAGAGATGAGGTTCCTACAGAACGTGTCCTGGATGCCTTAAAGCAGTCTGCTATGCTAAAGAGGGTGATATAGAAATGGTAGGGGGCCATGTCAACACCAGGGTAAGGGCAGTTGGTGGAAGGCAAAACAAGGCTGTTTGACAAGGTCACTGGAGAAGCTGTACATGGCCATTGTGAGCCTGGTCCAAGGGGGGACACACAGCCAACAATCTCCAAAGTGACTAGGTTGGGTGACATTAGGGAGCTAATAGGCCTAGGTCAGAGTCTGGAGCAAAAGGTGAAATCACAGGTTAGTATTGTTTAGGAGTGGAGATATCAAAGAAGTAATGACCTTGGAGGAGTGTATAATTATTTCCCCTATTCCTCTCATCTCTGGGGATTGGATAATTTGGACATATTTTCTCTGGGTATGAATCATGCTTATTGGGAACCCAGATTTGTTGGTGCTGTAGAGTTTACAAACAACTCTCATTTCCCATGGGATTCCATGAGTCCTGGATATAGAAGAAGAGGGTCTGACATCATAGATAGAAGAATCAATTGTTCTGTGATATCAACATATATAATTGACAAGACCAATATGGGAAGCCCCCATATCTGTCTGGACTTTCTTTACAATAGTCCTTTGACTAGTTAAAAATGAAGCAAACAAAAATTTCATAATGCTTAGAAGGATTAGTGAATATAGGGGTGATGAGAATTCTGATCAGCTCCTGGCATCTGGTTATAAAACAATTCTCTGACCAGATTTGGAGACTGTCATAATCTTCAAATCTCCATATGTAAGGGTTACCCTGGGTAGAAATGAACAGGATGGGGAATGGGAGAAACCTGTCTCTAATCTAGTAGGGTAGAGTATAGCTGGTTGAGTGGAGCCACATTCTTTTGGAATTGGGGACAAGATGGTTGATCCTGATGCCCCCCCTCTGAAATTTAAGGGAGCTGTGTAAAAAGAGTTATTTTGAGGTGGGTTAGGTGAATCCAATGAGAGAGTCCCTCAATCATAGCAGCTGTGGGGGTCACAAGTGTTACCTTGAGAGAGCCCTGCCATGTAGAAGAAAAGGGTGAGGGATGATGGTTCGGAGGAAGAGAAGGACCCGATCTTCCATTTTAATAGACAGTGTGGCTGTGGTAGAAAGTGGTCAGTAAAGTTCCATAGAAGAGAGCAGAGATGACAGAGTAAGGGAGTTAGCTAGTGATCAGGGAGAGGGTTTGAGTGAAAAAACAGGAATCAGAATCAGTAGTCCATATATGAACTCAAAGGGTGAAATGAAAAGAGGTCACTTGGGGGAAAGCCTGTAGCCTGAAAAGAGCCAGTGGTAGGAAATTTACCCAATCGAGGTGAAGTTCCTGTGACAGTTTGACAAGGGTAGTTTTTAAGGGGTGGTTAGTTCATTCTATATTTCCTGAGTTCTGGGGATGGTACAGAATATGAAAATACCAAGGGATGTTGAGGGATTTAGATAGGGTTTGAGAAACTTGGAAGGTTAATTTGGGACCATTATCTGACTGGAGGGAGGATGGGATTAAAAATCAAGGGATGATCTCATGGAGGAGGAGATCAAAGACTGAACCCTTTTGTTGGTGGTGGGGAATGCCTCTACACCCTGAGAAGGTATCCAAGACCAGGAGATACTTGGCAATGTTTGACAGTGGGCATGTGGGTAGTCAAGTTGCTGGTTGGTCCCAAGTAGGAACCCCCTAGTCTGATGAGTAAGAAAATGGCCACTGTGATACCTGGAGTTGGGGTCTGACATGCAACAGATATTGCAAGAGGCAGTAATAGATTTTTTAAAAATGCAAGTCTTCAGGTGCAGGCTGTAGGGTTGGTTTTAATAAAGTAAGATAAGGCTTGACTATTAGAATAAAATAGTTGGAATAGAGTATAGACAGGACAGAGTTTGATGAGGGGAAGTGGATTGTAGTGTGAGAATGACCTGTGGTAGATGAAATGCGTTTAGGCCCCCCAAATGCCACAGCTCTAGCTGCCTCATCAGCCCAGTTCTTATCCTTAGAGTTGAAAGAGTTGTCCCTCTGGTGGAACCTGCAGTGGAGAATTCCAATGGCTGTGGGGAGATGGGAGGTTTTTTAGCATGGCCATAATTTGGTCTGCATTAGTTAGAGATTCTTTTATTAAGTAAACCACACATTTTCCAGATAGCAGCATAAGACAGGAGGATATGGAAGGCATATGCAGAGTCTGTGCAGATGCTTAGAGATTGTCCCATACTTATCAAAATGGACTGTTAAGGGCTATTAGTTCAGACTGTTGGTTAGTGATATGGGCAAGGAGGGCCCATGCCTCAACCACCTCCATATTGGACACTATAGCATAGTGAGCTCTTTGAGTTCCTTTATGTAAAAAGGAGCTGCCATCTGTATGTGTGGTATAGATGGCCTGAGACAATATGTCCTTCTCTATGCACGAAGGATAGAACAATATTTTCCCTAAGGTTTCAGTGTAGGAATGAGATAAGGAGTAGTCAACATTTGATCAAGGAAGAAGATTTGAGATGTTGAGAGGTGGGCATGATTGGAAAGTAAATATAGAGCCTTCTATTAGAGCTACCTGATGGGAAAGAATCCTGGAGAGAGATGGAGTTTGTAAGTCTTTGTAAGTTAAGAGATGGGACAGGTTATGAAAGGAGAAGATGGTGATAAGTGACCCAAAGTTTAGTTTTTTGATTCTCGATTAAGGAGCACAGCAGCTGCTAAAGCATGTATACAAGGAGCCCATCCTTAGATAGTCAGGTCTAAACTTTTTACAAATATGCTGCAGGTGCAAAGGAAGATCCCAGTTGGTGACCTCAGACTCCGAGGGCATGTTCCTCTTTTTCTGTTATGTAGAGGGAGAAAGGACATGTTAGGTCCTGGAGGTGTAAGGCAGGGACCCAAAGAAGGGCCTGATGAAGCCTTTGAAAGGGCTTAGTAACAAGTTTGAGAAGAAATTTCTGGGTGGGGCCTACGGCTGCTTCATATAAGTGGTGGGAAAGAAGGAACACAGGAGCAATAAAAAGCCAGCTATTCATAGGAATGATAGAATTGCCTCTTTAGTAGAGAGGACTGCTGGAGAGTGGATTAGGTGTTTTCTACCTGAAGCAATGGCTTTGTTGGTTGGAGTAATTGTTAGTCCCAAGTAGGTGATCGGGAAGTGGACAATTGGACCTTAGAAGGTGAGACTCTATAGCTTTGGCTGGACAGGAAATAGAAGAGCAGAGGTATTAGTTTGCCTAATCTCTAGAGAGAGAGAGAGAGAGAGCGAGAGAGAGAGAGAGAGAGAGAGAGAGAGAGAGAGAGAGTACAGGGGAGAACAAAGGTACAGCAAATTCAAGTCACAAAACCACTGGGGGAAAAATGTTTGGGTTCAAGAATAACTGAAGGAAGACCCCAGACTCATATAGTATGCAAAGGCAAAGAGCATTTATTTTTTCAGAAATTACCAGCATGCAGGTGTCAACCATTCATCAAAATGCTCCCTGCTCCCCCCAGAGGTGAGCTCAAAGGATCAATGTAAAGCTGATTAGGGAAATTCCAGGGAGGGGAGGGGTATGAGTGCCTCAGGGATTAGCTGAGGTTCTTGGGGCTTTCCAAAACTATTGCTGGAGGCCTGAGGACTTTCTAGAACTATTGCTGACTTGACCCAGTCCAGATGGCAGGGCAGCTCCTGATTGACTGGCTGTAGACTGTGGCTTTTCCTGGAACTGGTTTGTTCAGCTCTGGGAACACCAGGGCCAAGAAGTGGGAGTGGGTGGGCAGGGGAGCAGGGAGGGGGAGGGGGGAGGGGACCTTCGGAATAGCATTTGAAATGTAAATTAAGAAAATATCTAATAAAAAAATTGGGGAAAAAAAAAAGAAACTTAGGCCTGGTTTCCAGACATGCAGCCTGTCATGGAGTTAGTCTAGCTTGGCCCTCTCATTTCCCTCATTGAATTGTAACTGAATCAAATCTTTGATTCATCAATTCTTTTCAAGGTCAGTGTTATTGGCCAAAGGGTAAATTGGGACCTAAGGACCATAAGTTTTATTGCTGAAATGCTGGCCTTTTTAACTTAGTATCTCAGCCTGTAAGGTGGGACAACAGATGATGTCTTTTTCTTTTGTAACTGATTCTTGCTTACATTCAGACATTGTCTTTTGGGGGTCCAGGAAGGCTGAAATGTTAGTCAAAGGCAATGGGGCATTTATCTGAAGCATCTGATTAGTTGATCCAACTGGAAGACAGGGAATAATCATCTCAGGTAGACTGGTTAACATCAGCCTTCATCCAGTCAGAGTGCACAGCTCCATAGGTGATCCTTGAATGGAGTCTGTCAGCCAGGTGAAAATCTGTTGAGATGAATAAAGACTAGGGACAGAAGTTACAATTGTCTAGTAATTGGGGAAGGTAAGGGATTCTATGAACAAGGGAAAAAAATCTCATTTTCGAAAACAGGCAGGTATTTATTTGGAGTCCATTTGATGTGTGGCAGGTGGATCCAAGTCTTATGACTTTTTTATCTCTTGAAGTTTTTGTGAACTTTAATTAACAAAAGGATGTACATTGGTATTTACCATTATATTGAAACTCATATTTTAGCAAAAGCAGTTAACATGTGTCTGCAAGACAAAAGGAGTAGACTTATGCTTTTTAGATTTATCAAAGCTACAGGTCTATGTTAAAAGACACAGAACATTCTTTCTTCATTCCAATATATATCTATCAGATCTTTGGTGTACTCTGAGCACAGTTCAGACTAGATTTGGGGAGGGCAAGGCATTGGGACAATTATGACCGCTGATTAGCACACAAAAATCCCAGTAGTGTCCTTTGTTGTTGTGCCCTTCTATTCTTCAAGACCTTGAAGGGCTCATTGTTAGGATTTGAGAGTCTCTGTCTGTCATAGTAAGTTTAAACATATTAAAGGCCATATTCAACAGATCTCTGATTGGTTGGAGGACAAGATGTACCTAGCATATCTGCGTTAAACAATCTTTGTCTGTTATTAGTTATCTGTTTCAAATTATACCTTGCAAACGTAAAACAAGAGATTAAGTAAAACTTTAATCTTGAAATTGACTGCATCAGCACTTAGCATAACTTTAATATATTTCCGAATATATTAAAGGATATGATCATTCATAAGGTTATATATTATTAACTTGTATCTCTTAATTATAGTAGCTTTTATGAGACTAAAGCCTATTAGGTTTGTGCCTTAAAAATCATAATTCTGAATTGAAGCTCTTCTAGTATAAAAGCAAAACTTTTCATATCATGAACATATGCCATAAAGAGACCGGGGAACTTTTTTGACCTCTGTATGGTATATCATCACAGAATATAACAGTTTATGTTTGATTAAGTTTAAGCCAAAGACAGTGTCAGGACAGAAAATGTTAACAAGCTAGAGAAAAATAAAGGCAAGGTCCTTAGCTGTTATCTGCTCCTTGAGCTGAAAGGAAGGGGCTGCTAGAGCCTGACCAGAGCTCAGTCAAACTAAAACAGAGGGAAGTGGATTCCAATAGCCAGGGACTTTTAATCTTTCTAGTGTTTTAACCCATTAATCTATAACAGATAGAAAACATCAGGAATGTATGTCTAATTGACATTATATTGTATTAATTAGTAGCTATATTTTATAAGCAAAAACCTTCTGTTATCACACTCATTATTTCCATCATCAGATCCATAGTCATCTTCATTTTTATCACTATCATAGTTATATTCATTTAAAAAATGTTCCCACAAGTGGGTGCTCTCCCATCCACCTGCCCACTCCTGCCTCACCCCCTAGCATCTTACTATGTTGGGGCAATAAGCCTCCACAGGACCAAGGGCCTCTCCTCCCATGGATACCAGATAAGGAAATCCTTTGCTAAATATATAGCTGGAGTCATGAACCCATCTTTGTATGCTCTTTGATTTACTCTTTGAGAGCTCTGGGGGTCCCAATAGTTGATATTATTGTTCTTCCTATGGGGTTGCAATCCTCTTCAGCTCCTTCAGTTATTTCCCTAACTCTTCCATTGGAGAATCCAGGCTCAGTCCAATGGTTGGCTGTGAGTATCTGCACCTGTCTTAGATGCTGGTGGAGCCTCTCAAAGGACAGCCATACCAGGCTCCTGTCTGCAAGCATATCTTGGCATCAGCAATAGTGTCGGGGTTTGATGTCTGCAGATGGGATAGATTCCAAGATTGTGCAGTCTATGGAAGGCCTTTCCTTCAGTCTCTGCTCCATTTTGTGGCCCTGCATTTCCTTTAGACAGGAAAAATTCTGCATTAAAAATTTTGAGATGGGTGAGAGTCCCCACCCCCCAATTGGGAGCCATGCATATCTACTGAAGGTGGTCTTTCCAGGTTCTATCTCCAATCTATTGTGTATTTCAGCTTATGTAATCTCAGTTGAGTCCTGGGAACCTCTTGCTTCTCTGGAGACTGGTACTTTCTAATAGTTGCCCGCTGTTCCCCACCCACACTGCTACATATTTCTATTCATTCTCCTGACCCTCGGGACTTCTCTCCTGTCTCTTCCCATACCCGACTCTGCTCCCCCCCATTTCCCTTCTCCTCCTCTCTTTTTCCCATGACCTTTAACCCCTCTACCTCCTGTGATTATTTTGAGCTTCATATGGTGTGTGATTTGTATTATGGGCATTCTGAACTTTTGGGCTAATATCCATTTATCTGTGAGTATCTACCATGTGTGTCCTTTTGGGTCTGGGTAACCTCACTTTGAATGATATTTTCTAGTTCAATCAATTTCCTGTAAAATTCAGTAAGTCATTATTTTTAATAGCTGAGTAGAACTCCATGGTGTAAATGTACCATATTTTCTGTATCCATTCTTCTGTTGATGGACATCTGAGTTAATTCCAGATTCTGGCTATTATGAATAAGGCTTCTATGAACATAATGGAGCATGTGCCCTTGTTATATGTTGGAACGTCTTTTGGGTATATGACCAGTAGTGGTATAGCTGGGTATTCAGGTAGAAATATTTTCAGTTTTCTGACGAACTGCCAGATTGATTTCCAAAGTGGTTGTACCAGCTTGCAATCCTATCAGCAATGGAGGAGTGTTCCTCTTTCTCTACGTCCTTGCTAGCATCTGCTGTCACACGAATTTTTCATCTTAGCCATTCTAACTGTGTGAGGTAGAACCTCAGGGTCATTTTGATTTGCATTTCCTTTATGAGTAAGGATGATGAGCATTTCTTTAGGTGCTTCTCTCCAAATTGAGATTCCTAAGTTGAGAATTCTTTGTTTAGCTCTGTACCAAACCCCTTGCTTTAAATAGGGTTATTTGGTTCTCTGGAGTCTAACTTCTTGCCTTCTTTGTATATTTTGCATACTAACTCTCTATTGGATGTAGGTTTGGTAAAGATCTTTTACCAATCTCTAGGTTGCTGTTTTGTCCTGATGACAGTGGCCTTTGCCTTACAGAAGTTTTTCGATTTTATGGGGTCCCATTGTTCTATTGTTGATTTAGAGCATAAGCCATTGATGTTCTGTTCAGGAAATTTCCCCTTGTACTAGTGTGTTCGAAGCTATTTCACACTTTCTCTTTTATTAGATTCAGCATATCTGGTTTTATGTGGAGGTCCTTGATCCAGCTGGATGTGCTCTTTATATAAGGAGTTAAGAATGAATCAATTTGAATTCTTCTACATGCTGACCCCCAGTTGAACCAACACCTTTATTGAAAATGCTTCCTTTTTTCCACTAGAAGGCTTTGGCTTCTTTGTCAAAAATTAACTGACCATAGGTGTGTGGGTTTATTTTGGGGCTTTCAATTCTATTGTACTGATCCACCTGTCTCTCTCTGTACCAATACCATTCAGTTTTTTAAATCACTATTGCTCTGTAGTAGAGCATAAGTCCAGGGATGGTGATTCCACCAGAAGTTTTTACTGTTGAGAATTTTTGCTATCCTAGTTTTTTCTTATTCCAGATGAAGTTGAGGATTGCTCTTTCTTTTTTTTTTTTCAATTTTTTATTAGATATTTTCTTAATTTACATTTCAAATGCTATCCCGAAAGTTCCCTCCCCCCTCCCACCTCCCTGTTCCCCTGCCCACCCACTCCCACTTCTTGGCCCTGGCGTTCCCCTGTATTGGGGCATATAAAGATTGCAATACCAAGGGTCCTCTCCTCCCAGTGATGGCCGACTAGGCCATCTTCTGCTACATATGGAGCTAGAGACACGAGTTCTGGGGGTTCTGGTTAGTTCATATTGTTGTTCCTCTTCTAGGGTTGCAGACCCCTTCAGCTCCTGGGGTTCTATCTCTAGCTTCTCCAATGTGGGCCTCGCACTCCATCTTATAGATGACTGTGAGCATCCACTTCTGTACGAGACAGCTATATCAGGGTCCCTTCAGTAAACACTTGCTGTCCTATGCAATAGTGTCTGAGTCCCAGGAATGCAGGGATGGTTTAATATACGGAAATCCATCAGTGTAATCCACTATATAAAAACAAACTCAAAGACAAAAACCACATGATCATCTCGTTAGATGCTGAGAAAGCATTTGACAAAATCCAACACCCTTTCATGATAAAAGTATTGGAAAGATCAGGAATTCAAGGTCCAAACCTAAACATAATAAGACCAGGATTGCTCTTTCTATCTCTGTAAAGAATTGAGTTGGAATTTTGTTGGGGATTGCACTGAATGTATAGATTGCTTGTGGTAAAATGCATCACATTTTCACTGTGATAATTGTGCAGATGCATGATTATGGGAGATCTTTCCATCTGCTAAGGTCTTCTTAGATTTCTTTCTTCATAGACTTAAAGTTCTTGTCATACAGATCTTTCACTTGCTTGGTTAGAGTTACACCAAAGGCAGAGGCAGGTGGATTTCTGAGTTAGAGACCAGCCTGGTCTACAGAGTAAGTTCCAGGACACCCAGGGCTACACAGAGAAACCCTGTCTCAAAAAAAAAATAGAGTTACACCAAGATATTTTATATTAGTTGTCATTATTGTCAAAGTGTATCACTTCCATAATTTCTTTCTCAGCCAGTTTATCCTTTTTTTTGTAGAGAAAGACTAGTGATTTGTTTGAGTTAATTTTATATCCAGAAACTTTGATGAAGTTATTTATCAGCTGTCAGAGATTTTGGGTAGAATTTTTGGGGTCGCTTATGTATGCTATCATACCATCCTCAAATAGAGATACCTTAACTTCTTCCTTTATGATTTGTATCATAGTGGTCTCTTTTACTTATCCATGTTCTTGCTAGAAATTCAAGTACTATATTGAATAGATAGGGGGAGAGTGAGCAACCTATCTTGTCCCCAATTTTAGTGGTATTGCTTCAAGTTTCTCTCCATTTAATTTGATGCTGGCTATTGGTTTGCTATATATTGCTTTTGTTATGTTCAGGTATGTGCCTTGAATCCCTGATCTTTCCAAGACTTTTAATCTTGACCATTTTTGCCTTACAGTTTTTAATATTCATCATTCTATGTTCTGTGCTTTTTGTGTTTTGATTATCACATGATGGGAAGAATTTCTTTTCTTGTTCGATCTATTTGGCTTTCTGTAGGCTTCTTGTACATTTATGGCCATCTTTTTCCTTAGGTTAGGGAAGGTTTCTTCTATGATTTTGTGAAAGATGTTTACTGGTCATTTGAATTAGGAATCTTCCCTCTCTTCTATACCTTTTATTCTTAGTTTTTTGTCTTTCTATTATGTTCTGAATTTCCTGGATGTTTTGCGTTAGGAGCTTTCTGCACTTTGTGCTTTCTTTGACTGCTGTACCACTATCTTCTATGGTATCTTCTATGCCTGAGATTCTCTTTTCTGTCCTTTGTATTTTGTTGGTGATGCTTGCATTTGTGTCTCCTGACCTCTTTCCTAGGTTTACCATCTCCAGAGTTTTCTCCCTTTGTGATTTCTTTATTGTTCGTATTTCAATATTAGATCCTGAACTATTTTTGTTCAATTTCTTCACCTGTTCAGTTGTGTTTTCCAGTATTTCTTTAAAGGAGTTAATTATGACCTCCTTAAGGTCTTTTTATCATCTTAGGACCTCCTTAAGGTCCTCTATCATCTTCATGAGATGGGATTTTTGATCAGAATTTTGCTTTTTGCATGTGTTAGTGTATCCAGAGTTTGCTCTCCCGAGAGAACTGTGTTCTGATGTTGCCAAATGGCATTGGTTTCTGTTGCTTATATTCTTGCTCTTGCTTCTCACCATCTGGTTCTCTGATGTTAACTGTCCTTGCTATCTCTGACTGCAGTCTGTTCCTCTTGTGAGTCTTATTATGATGAGCCTCCTTGGATCATGCTGTCTCTGAGTGTGGGAGGGTGTCTAGAGTACAGGCAGGAGACCCTATATTCTCTGGGGCCGGGATCCGGTCGGGGAGACCTTTTCAGTTAGGCCAGGTATTGAGGCAGGGAGGGAGAACTTAACCTGTGAGCCTATTAGTGTCAGAACTCTTGAGGGTTCAGGCTGTCTCTGCATGTGGGCAAGGTAAGGGGTGACTGGATCACCTGATCTGCTCCAAGTCCCAGTTGCAAATTGGAAGCCAAAGAGACCTTTTTAAAGCCAGTCTGCTTTCCAGAGCAGAAGTTGCATAAAAATATTATCTCAATTTAAAATTATGTTTAGAGATCCTGTTTGGCTCATGTCATAAGTTGTTGTCCAGAATGGCTTTAACCTTGAGTTATTTCAAGTCAATATTCTATTGACAATATTATAGATGATTAACTGTGTATCATAAATTATAAATCAATATTTTATAACCAAGACATACAAAATGTAGTGACTTTATAGATTCAAGACTGGTGAGAAATAAGCATGCATTAGCCACATATATTTATACATTTAAAACACAATCGTTTTTATTTCTTTTAGCTATAATTTTAAAGAAGGAGCACCTTGCTACCTGTTGAATCCAGTTCTCATGGGCACAGATGTTCTGTCGCAGAATTACCCATGCTGCTTTCTTATTGGAGAAGCTGAGAAGCTGCTGGACTCTCTATGAACAGCCTGCACAGAGCCTTTGGATCACTGCCAGCTTGATCCAGGCAGGAGACAGGACTCCAAGGGCAGCACCAGTTTGTTAGTTTTTGTTGTTCCAACTCAGCTTCTTTTTTTCCCTTCTAAAAATCCTTGAAAGAGTTAAAACTAAGGCAAGGGGTGAACAACCAGCAAATGACGTTTTAACCATTTTCCCCCAGACCTAGATGTCCGATAGCACAGGAGTTAAAGATAGATGAGAGAGGGGAAAAAAAAAAGCAAAGAGTTGGTGGACCTCCTGGCTATTTGTTACTGCAAAAATTGGTTAGTTTCCCTGACCATACAGTTAAACTGAGATTCTCTGTCAGACATTTGAAATCATTGAAGTATAACTGCACTAGGTCCAGCAGAGTAGAGCTGTTTGTCTTCCCCATGGTGTCTCTCAAGGTAATAGAGATAACAAATAAATCACAAGTACATAAAGTACACAATAAACCTACAGGAGTGAGAAAAAGAAACTCAAATGAAGTTGATAGTGGTGTATCCCTCTCTAGGGCTCTGCCTGTCAGAAACAACATTGTCTCCTCCAACAAAACCTGCGTTTGGCTGGAGTTCTCTGACTCCTAGTGCCAAGGGAAGTGTCTAGAGATGACAGTCTCTCTAGCCCTCAGGCTACACCAACTATGTCCATCCTGTCAGCCTCTACCAAGACCTGGTGCAAATCATACAAATGGGAGATTTTCACCTCCAACATAAAGGGTTAACAAGCATCCTCAGAAATGCCCAGGCAGGAGGGAATCTGTGTCACATCTGTTCTGCCTCCAGTGACCTCCAGGCTGGGCCTCCCAAAGAAACAGAAAAGGAGATAAAAGATTCCCCCTACAGTGAACAGAGCAGGCTCTGAGAAAACAGGACAAGAGAGAAAAACACAAAGACAGACAACACAGAGAGGTACCTCAGCTCACAGATTGGTGAAGAGCCAATTGCTTCCCTAAAAATGCTCTACTACTGAGTCACAAGGGTCCACAGTGATGTGAGACAAACTCCCAAATGTTAGGAAGGAAGGAAGACCGCAAATACAAATAGTATGCAAAGGCCAATAACATTTATCCTGCAGAAATTACCAGCATGCAGTGGGCAACCATTTATCAAAATGGTGCTCTTGGAGGTGATCTCACCGGCTCAATTTAAGTGGATTAGGGGAATTCCAGGGAGAGGTAGGTGACCTTTGTCTTGATTGGTTTGCTCTATCTCCAGGGCTACAGATGTCTCTGCGATTGGCCTCTCAGAGGACAGTGCTGACAGACTCCTGTCTGTAATCACATCATAGTGTCAGTAATAGTGTCAGGCCTTAGTGTCCTCCCACGAGATGGATCCCAAGTTGGGCAGGTCATTGGACCACCTTTCCTTCAGTCTTTTGTCCATTTTTGTCCCTGCAGTTCTTTTCTTTTTTTTTCCCCTTGTTCCGGTCAACCCCGCTCGCTCTGCTCGACCCCGCTCGCTCCGGCCAGCCCCACTTGCTCCCGGCCGCCCCCGTACGGCCCCCGCTTGTTCCAGCCAGCCCCGCTCGTTCCGATCGGTTCCGCTTGCTCCGGTTTGGCCCCGCTCGTTCCGGCCATCCCCGTTCGGCCCCACTCGCTCCGGCCCTGCTAGCTCCGGCGTCCCCGCTTGCTCCGGCCGTCCCCGTTCGGCTCTGCTCGCTCCGGACAGCCTGGCTTGCTCCGGTTGGTCTCTCCGGTCCAAGGATTCATTTCTTATTATTCTTCATAAGTACGCTGTAGCTGACTTCAGACGCACCAGAGGAGGGCATCAGATCTTGTTACGGGTGGTTGTAAGCCACCATGTGGTTGCTGGGATTTGAACTCATCACCTTCGGAAGAGCAGTCAGGTGCTCTAACCCGCTGAGCCATGTCCCTGCAGTTCTTTAGACAGGAACAGTTCTAGGTCAGAAATTTTTACTGTGAGTTGGTAATCCTGTCCCTTGAGGCTTTGAGGCCTTGTGGCATTTTGCCTAAGGTCACCCCCATTGAGTCCTTAGAGTCTTTCACTTCCGGGTCTCTGGTACTTTCTAGAGGGCCCCTCCACCTCTCACTTCCAATGCTGCTTATTGCCATTCACTTTCTTGGACCTCTGGGCTTCTCTCCTGTCCCCCATACCTGATCCAGTTCTCTGTTTCCCCTCCACTTCCCTCTCTCACTCAGGTCCCTCCCTTTCTCTGCCTCCAGTGATTAGTGATTATTTCCTTCCTCCATCTAAGTGGGACTGAAACATCCTCACTTGGGTCTTTATAAAAAGGAAGAAAATTATTTTCTTTTTGGAAATAAGACCTGCTCATTTTGCAGTTCTTGCATGACCCAAAACATATTTATGTAATAGTTTTTTTTCTAAATTCATCTTTATTCCCTGACTATCATTATCAAGAACTATTTTGGTCCCTTAATCCATTTTTCTTGGTTTTGTTTGTTTGTTTTGTCATTGTTTTGATTCAGGGTCTGTTTATGTATCCCTGACTTTCCTAGAACTCCTTATGCACACCAGGCTAGCATTAAACTCAGGAATCTGACTTCTTCTGACTCCTGAGTGTTGAGATTAAATGTGTTACTGTGCATAGCCACTTAATTCATTATTTTCAAGTCATTCATATTTTATTATAGAGCCAAACCTGCCAACATGTGGGACTATTCTAAGGTTTCTAGTTTAAACTTCAGGCACTATAAATGTAAGAACATTTCTTCCCCAAAGGATCATTGACTCAGTGTCTAGTTTGTCTCTTGTTGATCTGTGTCTGTACTCTGATCCATCAGACATTTTGATAGCAGCCTTTTGTGACCTTGTTTTTGTTTTGTAGATTTTGCTCCCTGGTCCAGAAGCATAGGTTCCTACATTCTAATTGTTCTTCTAGACCACTGTCCACAGCATTTTACTTACTTTAACCTCATTTTTATAGTAGAATCTTGCACATATATCTTATTGGATACTTACCCTTTTCTGAACTGTTTTAAGTACTTCACATGTCTTATCTCATTTAATCACCTTGATTACCCTATTAATTACATAGACTACTTTTCTTGGGTCATCCATTCAGGATTTGGATGATGCAAGAACCATATTATTTGTAATGCACACCAGGCTAGCATTAAACTCAGGAACTTTGTAATTAAACTGGAAGGTTAATACATTAATTTTACAGAGAAGGAAACTGAGAACTTAATATCTCCTTTACTGGCTTTATGATATTTTTTCTGAATTTCTTGGCCTCATCTGACACCTCTTATATTTTCAAAATTGCCATACTTATAGTATCCCTCTTCTAGTTTAAAAAAATAAAATGGAGTACTTACCAAGTCCTCCAAATTTTCTAGAATATAAGTACCACAAATCATGTGGATAAGGTGTCTCAAACAAATGATATAAAAACAAGTATTTTAAATATTCAAAATACCTACTTAAATAAAAGCATAACAATAGATAAAAGAAGATAATTGTTCCAAATTTATGAAAAATACAATAGGGATAAATAATCCCTCAGAGATCGGCATGAACAATTTTATATAAAAATCAATGCTATTTAATGATACTGCAAATGACTATTGTATCCAAACTTTAAAAATATTAAGTATGGATATGAAGCAGAAGATGGCCTAGACAGCCATCATTAGGAAGAGAGGCCCCTTGGTCTTCCAAACTTTATATGCCAGGACCAAGAAGTGTGAGTGGGTGGGTAGGGGAGAAGGGTGGGGTGAGGGTATAGGGTACTTTTGGGATAACATTTGAAATGTAAATAAAAAAAAGAAAAATAATAATAAAAATTTTAAAAACCCTAAAAAAATACTAAGTATGGAATTCTGATTCAAAAAGTAATGTAAAGTGGACTACTCCATTATGGTTCATTGGTAAAGAACTTACACAGCATGTGTGGAATATTACATTCCATCTGTTGCACTGAAGTACAAATTTATTGAAACTTTTCCCTTGGATTGTATGCTTAGAGTATTTACTAGTATATGGTTGTCTTTGACATATCTTGTTTCTTTGCTATAGTCAGGAGGAACAAATGTTATAAAGACATGCAATTGTGTTTGATATTGTCAGAAAAACAAACTAAAATAAAAATTGCAGTCAACGACAAACACTTAAAAATTATACTTTCTCCATCTTCCTTCTGAGCCCAGCAGAGGCTGCTGAGGCATCCTGAGTGCTCTCCACACCGCAGGACCTCGGATCACCTTGGGATCACAGGTGAGTGGAACACAGCACTAGCATCAAGAATCCCTGAGAGTCTTGTGCCTGCAGGAACAGAGACAAAGGAGCCCCGCCTGACCAGCTGGGATCTCTTCCAGCCTGGACCACCCCTTCCATCTTCCTTCTGAGTCCAGTGGAGGCTGCTAAGGGCTCCAGAGTGCTCTTCACCCCGCGGGTCCTCCAGACCACCTCAGGATCATGGGACCCCTGCCACACTTAGGACCTCCTGATCTCCTGAGAGCACATGGGTAATGGAAGCAACAGAGCTTCTTGGTCAGGGTCCCATCTGGCCTTGAAACTCATCCAGGAGGCAGAGCTGAGACACAGACCCCTATGTGCATTCCTTATCAGAGGAGAGTCAGCCTTCTGGGAAGGTTCTGACCCTAGAACTCAGGAAGTGGATCAGAGCTTCAGACTACTGGACACCTGCTAGCAAGAGAAGAGCTTGCCTGCAGAGAGGGCTCTGACCACTGGAACTCAGGTGAGAGTTGGACTCCCAGGAGTGCTGACAGAGGATAAAAGAATCACAGGAGGATCAAGCTCCAACCAGAGACAGCTTGAACATTAACATCAGAAATTTCCAGATGGCAAAAGGCAAACGTAAGAATCTTACTAACAGAAAACAAGAACCCTGGGCATCATCTGAACCCAGTACTCCAACTGCACAAAAAGCAAGATGTGAATTTTAAATCATATCTCAAGATGGTGGTGGAAGATTTTAAGAAGGGCATTAATAACTCACTTAAAGAAATACAGGAGAACACTGTTAAACAGTTAGAAGCCTTTAAAGGGGAAGTACTAAAATCCCTCAAGGAATTACAGGAGAATACAGCTAAACAAGGGGAAGCCCTTAAAGTGGAAATACAAAAGTCCCTCAAGGAATCACAGAAGAACACTGCTAAACAGGTAGATTAACTCAACAAATCAGTGGCCTTTCTCTACACAAAAGATAAACAGGACGAGAAAGAAATTAGGGAAACAATACCCTTCACAATGAAAACAGATAATATAAAATACCTTGGTATGACTTTAACAAAGGAAGTGAAAGACCTCTATAACAAGAATTTCAAGTCTCTGAAGAAAGAAATTGAAGATGATCTCAGAAGATGGAAAGATCTCCCATGCTCATGGATTGGCCTTAGTAATATAGTCAAAATGGCTATCCTGCCAAAACCAATCTACAGATTCAATGCAATCCCAAACAAAATTCCAACTCAATTCTTCACTGAGATAGAAAGGGCAATTTGCAAATTCATCTGGAATAACAAAAAACCTAGAATAGCAAAAACTATTCTCAATAATAAAAGAACCTCTGGGGGAATGGCCATGCCTAAAATCACACTGTACTACAGAGCAATTGTGATAAAAAAAAAATGCATGGTACTGGTACAGCAACAGACAGGTAGATCAATGGAATAGAAATGAAGACCCAGAAATGAACCCACACACCTTTGGTTACCTTATCTTTGACAAGGGAGCTAAAACCATCCTGTGGAAAAAAAGAGAGCACTTTAAACAAATGGGGCTGGCACAACTGGTTGTCAACATGTAGAAGAATGTGAATTGATCCATTCTTATCTCTTTGTACAAAGCTCAAGTCTAAGTGGATCAAAGAACTACACATAAAACCAGAGACACTGAAATTTATTGAGGAGAAAATGTGTAAAACACTCGAAGATATGGGCACAGGAGTAAAATTCCTAAACAGAACAGCAATGGTTCTGTGCTGTAAGATCAAAAATCGACAAATGGGACCTAATAAAATTGCAAAACTTCTGTAGGGCAAAAGATACTGTCAATAAGACAAAACGGCCACCAACGGATTGGGAAAGAATTTTTTTAAGAGGATTAAATTTATTTTTAATAGCACCAAAAAATAAGATGTATTAATTTGGCGATAATTTTAATGTTCTCAAGATTAGTAAATAATTTATGCAGCTCAGCTCATAACATTTTGTCTATGCAATATACTTAAGGAGCTAACTAGAAATACATATATAAATGATTGCTAGTGAATATATATATATATATATATATATATATATATATATATATATATATATATATATATAGCTTCTGGGAAAGAATTTTTACGAATCCTAAATGTATAGGGGGCTAATATCCAATATATACAAAGAGCTCAAGAAGCTGAACTCCAGAAACTCAAATAACCCCATTAAAAATGGGATACAGAGCTAAACAAAGAATTCTCAACTGAGGAATACTGAAGGGCTGAGAAGCACTTGAAAAAATGTTCAACATTCTTAATCATCAGGGAAATGCAAATGAAAACAACCCTGAGATTCCACCTCACACCAGTAAGAATGACTAGGATGAAAAAATCAGGTGATGCAGGCGAGGATGTGGAGAAAGAGGAACTACTCCTCCCTTGCTGGTGGGATTGCAAGCTGGTACAACCACTCTGGAAATCAGTCTAGCGGTTCCTCAGAAAACTGGACATAGTACTACCAATTGATCCAGCAATACCTCTCCTGGACATATACCCAGAAGATGTTCCAACTGTTAATAAGGACACATGCTCCACTATGTTTATAGCAGCCTTATTTATAATAGCCAGAAGCTGGGAGGAACCTAGATGGCCCTCAACAGAGGAATGGATACAGAAAATGTGGTACATTTACACAATGGAGTACTACTCAGCTATTAAAAACAATGAATTTATGAAATTCTTGTGCAAATAGATGTATCTGGAGGATATCATCCTGAGTGAGGTAACCCAATCACAAAAGAAGTCACTTGATATGCACTCACTGATAAGTGGATATTAGCCCAGAATCCTAGAATACCCAAGATACAACTTCTAAAACACAAGAAAATCACGAAGGAAGATCAACGGGTGGATACTTCATTCCTCCCTAGAATAGGGAATAAAATATCCATGGAAGGAATTGCAAAGACAAAGACTGGAGCTGAGACAAAAGGATGGACCATTCAGAGACTGCCCCACCTGGGGGTCCATCCCATAATCAGCCACCAAATGCAGTCACTACTGCATATGACAGCAAGATTTTGCTGAAAGGACCCTGATATACCTGTCACCTGTGAGGCTTTGTCAATGCCTGGCAAATACAGAAGTGGATGCTCACAGTCATCTATAGGATGGAACACAGGGTCCCCAAGGTAGGAGCTAGAGAGAGTACCCAAGAGTCAAAGGGGTCTGCAACCCTATAGGTGGAACAACAATATGAACTAATCAGAACCCCCAGAGCTCGTGTCTCTAGCTGCATATGTATTAGAAGATGGCCTAGTCGGCCATTATTGGGAAGAGAGACCCCTTGATCTTGCAAACTTTATATTCCCCAGTACAGGGGAATGTCAGGGCCAAGAATTGGGAGTGGGTGTGTAGGTTAGGGGGGGTGGCGGGGGAGGGTATAGGGGACTTTTGGGATAGCATTTGAAATGTAAATGAAGAAAATATCTAATAAAAAAAGATATAATTGAAAAAAATTATACTTTTTCACTATGACATAGACTAAGAGTCCATTTTTTTTCTTTTGGAATAGCAATGATTTGTTTGTATAATTGTGGGTTAGAAGTATGTAGATTGCTTGGTTTGTTTTGGTTTTTGGTGTTACAGGGCCTCATGGTTAAAAATTATGTTGAGTGTCCAATTAGACATGTATGTTTTTAGGACTATTTCTTTTTTGAAATAATAATATTATTACTTCATTTCCCTCTTCTCTTTTCTTCCTCCAAATCCTCCCATATACCCCTCCTTATTCTCTTTCAAATTCATGGCCTCCCTTTCATTATGTGTTGTTATATATAGACATAACCTTAGTCTGTATAATGTCATTTGTATGAGACTAACTCCTTAAATTTCAAACAAGGTTGTAATTATTATGGATAAGGGTGACAAGTAGTGGAAGCATCTTGTTATACGAAGTTTGCTTGATATTACTTGGGGCCGGGCTCTGCTCTGAAGAGAAATGGGGAAAACTGCATCTGGGAGAAAGCGGAGACATGAGAGGGAGGAGCTGAGAGGAGAGAAATGAGGGGAGGCCACTGTTGAGATGTGTCAAATTAGAAAAAGAAATGTAATAATATAAATTAATAATTAATAATTAATAAAAAATTTAAAATGATGTTTGGTCTCAAGTAGAGTTGTAATTTTTAATAAACATCAATGTGACTGGTTTTAAAATTATCTAGAGAATCACATGTGGGTTTCTTGAGAGGGCAGTTTTGAAAGAACTAGCTGGAGAAGAGAGGAACCCGGGTTTGGGGCTTCTTCTTTTGTACTAATCACTTTTTAGAAACCATTTGACAATTTATTTCTACAAATTAATTTCAACTACAATTTTATACTTAAAATGGTTGTTTAATACTAATATTTCAATGCAATTTTCATCATATCACTATAAATTACTCATTTTTAACAATCTGAGTAATTTTTATTAAATTTGTTTTTTGACAAATTCACATATTTATATAATACATTCTGATTACTGTTCCACCTAAATCTTTTTGTACTTTCCAACTAGATTTGCTATATCTAACTTCCTGCAGGTTCTTTTGCCCCTTCTTGTCTGTTATTACATTTATTTTTGATTTATTGTTCATTGGGGGTGGTGTTCCATACATACTAATGCATGCATGGGAAGGCCAGAGGACAACTTGTTGGAATTGGTTCTCTCCTTCCATTTTGTTGGTTGTTCCTGGGAATTAGAACTCAGATTATCAGTCATGTGCAGCAACTTCCTACTGACTAAGCTATGAATGTAACTTTTAGTTGCCAAATGTAATTGTCATCTCAGAGGCTTACTGCTGAATAAACCCTCCATTTCTAGCTTTTTCTGAACTGTGGCTGGCTCATTCAACTCAGCTGTTCTGACCTAAACTCCTCTCTGAGCTGACTAATTCAAACTGGATTCTCTGGGCTTCTGACTGAATTACTTTGCTTGGCCTCTAACTCTGTTAATCTGTTCTAATCTTGCTCCTTCTCATTCTCTGTTGTTTTCACCTGCAACCTACCTGCAAAACTGTCCCTGTAAAACTGCCTCCTCTCTCTCTTTCTCTCTCTCTCTCTGTCTTTCTGTCTGTCTGTCTCTCTGTCTCTCTCTCTCTCTTTCTCATGTGTGTGTGTGTGTGTGTGTGTCTATGTGTGTGCACGCATGCTGCTCTCTTAAGTCTCCTCTCTCCCCTGTGCTGTTCTCATAAGTAGCCTCTCCTTCCTGTGCTCTTCTTGTGAGAGTTGGGTGTGTCCTATCTCTGACTCATTCTGACAAAGCACTGATTCATCACTTTGTCTGCCTTTCAATTGGATGTCACTTTCAAACATGGCTGCTTCCTTCTACAAACCAACTTTACCTTCACTGTTGGTAATTAAAGATGTGTAATAAGGGCATGTCTGTATTCCAGCCAGAGGGATTGTAGTGTGTAGTAAGTGTGTAGTAAGGGTGTGTCTGTATTTCACCCAGAGCACACAGTTCGAGGAGGTCTTTGCATGTGATCCCTTTCCAGATCAGTCATATTACTGGATTAAAATGTCTCTACACTAAACTATCTCATTGGCTCTTTATGTATTTGTTTCTTATGACTTGCTGGACCTAACTCAACCCGTTTTTGTGTCTATGGGTTAGGAGCGATCCATTTGAGTCTGTTGATCTCTTCAGTAAAATTGATGTAACTGAAGATATTGTCTTCCTCCCCCCAAAAAATCCTTCAGTAACCAATTACTGAGCAAAGAGAAGTAGGACCACCTGAGTCTGTCCCTAACTTATGATTTCTTGTTTACAGGTCTGGTCTTATTCAGAACCATTGTAGGTAGCTACAACTGCAATGAAATCATAATCACATTGCCTTTATCCTGTCTAGAAGAGAGTCTTTCACTTTCTTTCACTCTGTCATTCAGTTCTTAGATTTTTTTCTGCCTCTTTTTCCACAAAGTTCTAAAGTCTTAGAGGAGATTGTATAAATGCCTGTTTATGGTTGAGCATTCAACAATCACTTGTTCTCACACCTTGAGCACCTACATATCTCTTTATTCACCCTCTTTTATTATAAAAGAGCTTTTCTAGTTAAGGATAACAATAGCATTTGTCTATGAATATAAACATAGATATTGCCAGGCATGGTGGCGCACACCTTTAATTCCAGCACTCGGGAGGCACAGGCAGGCGGATTTCTGAGTTTGAGGCCAGCCTGGTCTACAGAGTGAGTTCCAGGACAGCCAGGGCTACACAGAGAAACCCTGTCTCGAAAAAAACAAAACAAAACAAACAAACAAACAAAAACAAAATAAACATAGATATTTGGAATGCAGTTTTGAGCCATGACAATTTAGCTAACTATTAATAGTAAGTTCACCTCTAGAACCTACGTTGTCCTCATCCATGGGATTTTTCCTAGGTTTATAGTACTACACGGAAGGATTACTTCTTGTGGATGAAGCCTCATATAAAGCCAGATATTTGTTGGTTAGTCCCATAACATTTGTGCCACTAGTGCATCAGTTGACACATCTGAAAGGTTGTTTTTGTTTTCTCTTTTGTAATTTGTGGAGTTCATTGATAAATAAGACCACTAAAACTTGCACTTCTCCAGTAGCCTACAAAATATCTTTCAATACTATGACAACTATGCAGCAGGAAAGAAGCCTCTAGCTCATTTCCAGCTTGTTTTCTCTATATTATGAAACAAAGATGTGTGGTGTCTTCAGCAATAGGTTCTTATCAACTAGTTTCTGGTGAGTAACCAAGGGGAATGCTAAGAGCCTGTATTGGGTGAGGAGCTCTGAAATCTCCCTGACAAAAAGCTCATAAGATGATATTCTATAGCCACCACTGGAATTTTTTGCTCTAAAAAAACCCACGTTTTTCTTAGGAGCTGCATTATCCAGTCCTCCAGGATTCCCTTCACCACCACCCCTCTCCTAAAAAGATTGTAGTTTTCACATGGCATTTTTATACACCTTCTATTTGGGTTAACACTTCCTTACTCCCAAATTTCTTCCCATCTTTTTCTCCACCCCATAAATCTTGGGGTTTGAACTCATGTCATCAGAATTGCCATTAAGTGCCTTTATTCATCATTATTTATTTTTTTCATAAACAGCTTGCAACTGATCTTCTTTTCATTTCACTGAACATACTAAAGAATTCCATGAATAAATACCCAGACAGTGTGCCAAATTTTGGAGATAACAAATATCCGCATCTGATGAATTAATGGAATTGAATAGAAGAAATGAAAGTTTTGCATTATGGTCATCAGGAGGGTCCAGCAAAGAAAAAAATCCAAGTCATAAAGAAAACAATTATCGTAATTATAAGAAAAACAAAGGATGTAGAGCATAGAAATCATATTTGTAGTGTTTTCTTGGTGTATAACAAGATTAGTATATGTAGGTTTACACACATTTGTTTTTTTCCATGGGGATATTAGTAGTTGGATATCATGTTTGCACGACCAATTTTGTAAGGGATTTCTGATCCTTCATAAACCGAGTATTTCTTTTCTTTGGGTGGATATGCTGCTCGTGGGACCCCGGATGTGGAAAAATCCTGCAAGGAAGTTGAAAATGTCAAAGTAATTACATGACATTTGATAAAATGTTTAAGCTTGCTTAGATAAGATATTGAATTAGAAAATTAAGCATATATTATGTTATTTCATTAAAATGTTTAATTATCATAATAAGTCCATAGTTATTTAAATCAATAAAGTATTTCTTTCAGTAAATGAATTTTAGTTGCTTTTAAATAGCCACTAAATACTTGCACTATTACTCCTCTAAACTGGTTTTGATACAGTACAACTCATAATCTATTCACTAAAAGAAGCAAGCATTGCTGAATAATATATATTTAAGAAAAATAAGCAGTTTTCGAATACTATCAAAGTTTATTTTGTTACTGTACAAGATGAATGTTAATACATCCCTGAATAAGTCTCCTTACATTGAATCAGTTTTCACTGATTTCAAATCTCCTTTCTAATAATTGCCAATTTAAATATTTTATATATAAATTATAGTACACAAATGAATACAAAACATGTTACCTATACTTATATATGCATTAATACCTATTCTATATCCTGTATCTTTGATTCTCATTTCCTAATCCCATTTTACAAACTGAAATAGTAGGTATAGTAATTTATATAAACCTTTAAGCTTTGTTTGTACTGATTTTATTATGTAATTTTAGCATAATGAATTCTATTATTCACTATGTTATCTGTACTGTAATTATAATGATGATAACCACAAACAGAAATGTTTTCTACATACAAAGTTTGGCTTTGCATATGTGGCTGACGATTGACTGTTTTCATAGTTTACTGCAGGATTACTTGGTCCTGGAGAGGCATTCCAGTTAAGATATGGAGAGCTGTAAGTACGGTCTTCGTTGTGTTCTTGGGGAATAAAGCTATTTTAAGAATAAAAAATAATACTTTAAAATATAAAATATGCATAGATTGTTACAGTATATATAACGTATATAATGCTAAAGTATTATGTTATTGATTATGACTATATTCTATATGAAACAAATGAAGTTATGCAGAAGTCATTAGATTGAAACAAGAAGCATAATGAAATAATGGTATATTCATAGGACAGAAAGTAATAAAACCATTTTTCTTTTAATCATATTACAAAACCTAAAGGCTTGATGGCTAAGAGCCAGTAGGGTATTTCTCAGAATGCCTAAGAAGTTTTGATACTTAGATAAATGGGGAAGCACAGCATTTAATGTTCTAAAGTTTAATTTTGGTCACTTCTGAATTTTTCCTCAGGAAATATGCTAAAGATCTATATTTTATGCTTTCAGAAATACCATTATATAGATATTTACAGTTGGAAACAGTCTTATAGTTAACTATGCCTGTTTCTCTCCGCAAATTTACCTCCTATCCAAAAGCCAAACAAACAAAACAACAACAAAAATAACAAATAAATAAGTTTAAACTGTCTAAAGCAATTCTTTCCAAATAAGAAATTCTCATCTTTATTTTTCAGTATTTGTACTTCGCAGTTCCCTTTTACAGGAAAAGATGGCTTACTTGGAATTTGTTCTGGATAATTGTGATGATGGAGAAAAAGAAGTTCTAGAAAAGGCTTCTGGGTTTGATAAGCTCCATGGATTCTGCACAGGGATTTTTTTTTTTTTTAAGAGGGAAAGAAAGCGGTTAGTTATGACATTAAGGAAATGTGAAATATAGTATATAATAACTCACATTGCATCTCCATGCTAATATCTAAGTATCATGATAGTGTTAAACCACTTCCTACAAAATGACATATGAACTAAAGTAAGCAAAATATCAGGGAGTTTGTAAGCATCTATTAATTGAGCCATCTGGTAACTTTCCGTCACCTAACCAGTGAGACAAAATGGCCTTCCAAACCTGTATAAATGGGAGTTACATTTCACACACAATCCAAGCATTAACACTTTTTTAAAATTTTTTTATGTTATATGTTTATTTAGTAGATCAAGAGCACTTTGTAGAATATGCAGAATCTTTTCTTGATTGCAAGTCCTCTTCCTCCTTTCTTTTCTTACTCCCTGTTTCCATAGTTTGATTTCCTTCCTTCCTTCCTTCCTTCCTTCCTTCCTTCCTTCCTTCCTTCCTTCCTTCCTCCCTCCCTCCCTCCCTCCCTGCCTCCCTCCCCCCTTCCCTCCCTCCTCTCTCTTTCCTTTCCTTTCTTTTCTTTTCTTTTCTTTTCTTTTTTTTTAGATTTTTTATTAGATATTTTCTTAATTTACATTTCAAATGCTATCCCTCTCCCCTCCCCCTGCCCTGCTCCCCTGCCCACCCACTCCCACTTCTTGGCCCTGGCGTTCCCCTGTATTGGGGCATATAAAGATTGCAATACCAAGGGACCTCTCCTCCCAGTGATGGCCCACTAGGCCATCTTCTGCTACATATGGAGCTAGAGACACGAGCTCTGGGGGTACTGGTTAGTTCATATTGTTGTTCCTCTTCTAGCGTTGCAGACCCCTTCAGCTCCTGGGGTTCTATCTCTAGCTTCTCCATTGTGGGCCCTGTGTTCCATCATATAGATGACTGTGAGCATCCACTTCTCTATGAGACAGCTATATCAGGGTCCCTTCAGTAAACGCTTGTTCTCCTATGCCATAGTGTCTGAGTTTAGTGACTGATTATGGGATGGATCCCCCTGTGGGGTAGTCTCTTGATGGTCCGTCCTTTTGTCTTAGCGCTAAACTTTGTCTCTGTATGCGCTCACTGATAAGTGGATATTAGCCCAGAAACTTAGAATACCCAAGATACAATTTGCAAAACAAAAGAAAATCAAGAAGGAAGACCAGCGTGTGGATACTTCATTCCTCCTTTGAATAGGAAACAACATACCCATGAAAGGAGTTGCATTAACCCTTTTAACCAAAGATTATATTTAAGCCCATCTTTCAACTGTCATAATGTGGAAAAACTTCATAGATACAACAGTTTTATGAAAAAATAACTCTGGGAGAGAAAATTGAGGTTGAATACAGAACCTCAGCATCCGACAGCTATAGTACACTATTGTGCAAATAAAAAAGAAAATCCATGAAAATCAATTGATTAAGACTCTGAACTCAAAGACCAAAATACCTCAAATGAATTTAGAAGGACTAACTTGTAACAGTATGGATTTGTAGAAAGAAATTCACATTTTGGTATAGATGTGAAGCATGTATACTAGATCTAAGTCTACACAAACCTATTATTTTAAGCACTTTATCTATGAATACAGGTAGAACACTGTGTTGAGGCCATTTAGACAGACAACAATTTAAAAATTAAGGATAACTTTAAATAGCCACTTTGATACATCTAATTTGACAATGAGAATATATAAAACTATACATGTACTTTGACATAGAGATGGTTAGATTCTGTGTAATATACATCATGATCCATGAGGTCTTACTTTCTTCATGAAAAACATTTCTTTCATATAATATATCATAAAATTTTGAGATATCATATTCAACAATAGGTATTCATTGTTTTGCATTCATGTTAATGCAGAGAGAGTAGAGAGTACATTTGTCCAAAACACCATGAAGCAACTTGTAGCCTAACTCATTGATTTTAAATAACAAAGAGAGCCTCTTGGAAGAATCTTTCAGGGGTACAAGTGTATAGGAGCTACTAGACTAAACATTTAAATAAGTAATCAAAGAGCATAAACACCACCTGTGTTTCTTTCATAAATACAGAAGAAAAATTTTAAAGTGAAATTCATGATAATAATATGAAAAATAACTAAATAATCATATGCATTAAGATGTGGAGGTATATCTAATGTAACTACAACAGCCTAAGAGCCTATCTTTTGAATGTCACAGAGAAGGAAGTGTTCTATGCTTTCTCTTCCTGAATTTCAATTATGATTACACAACTTTTATATAATATAAGCCATCTCTATGAAAATAATACCTGGAACCAGAAGAACACTGCATCATGGGGAACAAAATCTGAATTTCTCAGAGATAGTTAATCTTTTAAAATTCTTGATTGAAAAAAAAAAAAAAAACAACAAACTTCAGAGACACCAAAGCACTATTCAGCCTATACTACAATTGTCTTATGTTCTTATAATCTCAAGCTTCCAAATCATTCTTCATGATCTTTATTCTCAGTTAATAACCTCACTTTTTAAAAGTAATGAGTGCGGTAACCCAGACCCAGAAAAACAAATACCACATATTCTCTTACTTGCTTTTCCTAGTTCTATGTCTTCAGATGTCCTGTATACAATATGGAGCAACCACAGAAACCACTAGTGTATAAAGGAGCCATGAAGGGAAGAAGAGAAGGGAGCTGGCAGAAAGTAGAAAAGGAAAAATGGAGAAATAGGCTCCAAATGGGAAGGGGAAGTAAGATCAATACAGAAGAGAAGTGAGGGAGGAAAGAAAGAAATAACAGTGAGGTTCTGTTTTTCAAAAAAGACTTCAAGTAATGTTATTATTTTATAGTTACCAAAAATTGTTGACAATGTCACTGTAAAGAACTGTAGACAGGCAGAAACCTCAGTATTAGGCATGAAAAATTTTAAAAACAGTTGTTAAGGGAAGCCCAAGTGACGTATCAAGCAATATTGACAGTGGCTGTTGCCCGGGGATGTGTCTTAGAGGTAAAGTAAGCTCCTGTTGCTGAAGATACTTCACACTTAGGACACAAGACCCAGATTATTTGATCTGGAGCTCACTTGAAGGCCTGCTTCGTAAGGTCTAGCTTTCATGATACCAGAAAATACTATTCAAGCTGCTAAAGGAAGGAGACAGTTAATAATACTTCCTATCTGTCTATGATACCTGTGAAGTGCAACAATAACCAGCATGGGAGACACCCATAAAGGTACGGTAAGCAACAGTCGTTTATTTAAATTTAAGGCCCATCCAACAGAAGGGAAACCATGTCTGGTCTTAGAAACCTAACCTAGGGCTAATAAAGTTCTGTATCTAAGAGATCTGCCACTTTCTTAGACCCATATTAATTCCTGCCTACATTCTGAATCTTGTCCTTTTATCTAGATGACCCCTGATTAAAAAAAAAAAAAAAAAAAAAAAAAAAAAAAGCTTATCTTCCCAGCAAATGGAGACCATTAGAGAAGATCTCAACTGGAGACAATATAGAGCTTTATTTTGTGGGTTGCAGGAGCCTATCCCCAATGGATACATCTACACAACAGCTCCTGTATCTATAGCTCAGGGACCTTCTCAGAAAAGGGTTAGAAAGATTTTAAGAAAGAGACCACCAGGAAATCTCTGAAACACTCTGTCATAGAAATAGCGGTATAAACAGGATTTGAAGAATGGCAACATCTGTGGGACATGCTAATGTGGGAGGAGCAAAAGCTCATGGAGTTACATAACCAGACAAGAAGCTATAGGCAACTGAGAGGAGAGTTAGTCTATCCCAGGGATGAGCTCACTAATTGTCCAATAAAGGTGGTGATCCCTGAAACCTGATATATACAAAAACAACAGCAACAAAAAACGAACTCACCATCTTGTCTCTTTTCTTCATGTACTTATGCCTCTCTCTCTCTCTCTCTCTCTCTCTCTCTCTCTCTCTCTCTCTCTCTCTGTGTGTGTGTGTGTGTGTGTGTGTGTGTGTGTGTGTGTGTGTGTGTGTGTGTGATTACGATAGTAATTTGGGAGTGAGGGGGCATAGAGGGAGTTGGAGGGATTTCGAAGGGATGGGAGTAGGAAATGGAAAGATGAATGAAGGGGAAATTTCTAGCTGTTTCATGTGATACAGATGCATGTAATGTCTTTCTTGGAGAGATCATATAAATAGGACCCAAAGGAAAGTGAAAGAGCACCTGCATTACTTGCAGTGCATCCCAACTGCACTGATCTGTGCTTCATTGAGAGAGGCATGGCAGAAACCTCCTGGCATTCTGGCTGGTCCTGGTCACTCTTGCTGACTTGTGCTGATTTGGAAGAGGCTTCTGCTGGATTGTGATGTTGTTGCTGATTCAAATTTGCTATCCTGACACTACTGAACTGGATTTCTGGTATCCTGACACTACTGAACCGGATTGCTGGTATCCTGATGAATGGAGATTTGACTCACCCCAAAGAACTACTCTAAACAGGTCCACATTCCCTTTTCCTGTTTACCATCTTTTCTCCCCTACCTTTGGATGGTGGGCTAGAAGGGAGTTTGAAGCACTTGAGAACCCTTTAGTAAATTAGGTTTTGAAAAATCTAAGCCTACACGGGGAAAGTAATAAAATTATATTCTAATTAAAGTGTCTATATAAAGAAAAAGAAAAATATACTGCTTGTTGAATTGTAAAAGAGATAGAGGACTGTTTCTTTCCTGAATACTGAATTTGTGAAAATATCAGTGTCCATAACACTTTAATATAAAAAAGTATAAGCTGATCTCAGTGATCCACTCCTTCCAAGTCATCTCAAAATGATTAGACCTCTTCTTGCCTCCCTAAGAATTAGTGCTCAGTTATGGACATTCTTATAGTAACAATGTTCATTGCACCATACTTACCAATACAAAGATACACATGAGATAGAAACTCTCTTAACTCTTATTGCTTCATGTCTCTCCTTATTTCTGTAAAATAAATTTATAGGCTGTCTCTCATCCTTGTCACAATTGTTGCATCTTTATTTCACTTTTGCATCCATGTCCAGTTTGCTTCTGCCTCTGCCACTTGGCTAAAACTGTGCTTGTTAATGTTATCAACCACTTTCATATTGCCAATAGCAAACCAACAGTGAATCTCCTGACCTCATTTCACATGCTTTTTATAGTACACTTTAATACAGTGGGTAATTTCCTATTTCTTAAAATATATTTTCAGCCCTTTGCTATCAAGACATCACACTATCATGACTTTTCTCCCATTACTGTGATTTATCACAATTTATTTTGTTAATACAGCTTCTTCTTTACTAACAGCCTCTAAACATTGTAGAATCTAAGGGCTTGTTAATAAGTGCTTGCTTCCTTTGTAACTGTACTACAAGTTTAAGTTCAGTAGTGTGACATTAAATAGCACATGTATCACCATAACTAACAAATATTTCTAGCCTGTATGTGTCCCTTGAGAATCAAATTCACATACCCAACTACCTATTCACCACTTCCATTTTGTAAGTCTAATAGGCATCTCCAACAAAGTGTCAAAACCAAGAATTTTGATCCCTCTGCACAAATACTCCCACACCTGTTTCTCCACCAGTAATACTCATTTCATTAGTTCCTCCAAACATTCCTCCCTGTCATGTTTTAATTCTTTATTTCCTTTAGATCCCATTTTCACTCTATTAGCAAGTTTTGTTGATCTATTTGTCCACTTTCTTTGCTTCCTGCTGACATCAATCTAGTCTAAGACATGATTATCTCTATCTTGACCTTCTGTCAGATTCCACTCTCTTTCTCTTGATTCAAATTTGTCTTCCTAAAAACCAGTATCTGTGCAACATTTCACATTACACCCATGGAGAACATCTTCTGGTGTGTCCTGCCAACTGAATTGGCAATGCAGCTGAACTGGTGCCTAAATGCTATAAATCCAACATGCTTCCTCTATGTCATCAACCTTTCAGCCATAGTAAGTTTCCTTCTTTGAACATGATACCCCATTTTTATAGCTACTTTTTTTTCCATTCAGAAAGTTCTTTCTCTGAAATTTTTTTTTGTATAAAGTTTTTTCTAAGTATCTAATTCAAATACTTCTTCATTGAGTTTTCCCTAACTTTTGAAAACAATATCTCCAATTTCCAAGTCATCATTCAGCATCCTGATTTTTGTGTGTTTGTTTTGTTTTTTATTAATCATTTTATTTGTTTACATTTCAAATGATATTTTCCTTCCTGGTTTAACTTCCACAAACTCCCATACCCTCTCCTCTTTACCTCTATGAAGGTACTCTTCCTCCCACTCACCCACTCCTGCCTCACCACTCCAGCATCCCCCTACATTGGGGCAACAAGCTTCCATAGGACCAAGGGCCTCCCCTCCCATTGATGTCAGATAAACACTTGCACCAAGGAATAGATTTTGTTCTCCAGTCTCCCTCCACCCTGCCCACACCTAGAGGCAGCATCCTGTTTTAATTATATATATTGTTATCACAATCTGAAATTTACTTATATACTTATTTGCTTATTACTTATTTACTTATTTCATATATGCTCACTTCTAGATTGACCATGAGGATAAAACTTAAACTTGGATATTTTAAAACTAAGTATAAAGAACAGTTTTAGTCATATGTATCAAAATCTTGTTGGATGAATTAGAGAGTATCTAGTTTACTATAGATTTTATGCTAAGGACCAAACATAATAACATTGATTCTTCCCTCATAGATTCTGAAATCCTTATATTGTAACCAAGTACCTTAATAACATTTAAAAAATATCTACCTGAGAGTATAACACACACACACACAAAGGAATGTCTGAGAATAAAGAAGGTGTACTGGCATTTCAGTTAAAACTAGTCTACTATTTTTACTTCTACACCATTCTGATTGCCCTCTGATACCTCTGTGTCCTCATGAAAGGAATTTAAAACTACTTTCTTAATTCTTTGAGAATTTCATACATGCATACAGTGTATTTTGATAGTATTCACTCCTACTAATCATCATAACTCCTAGATCTATCCTAACCCCTCTAAGGTTTGTACCTATTTTGTTATATTCAGTAACCAAACTAGGTTGAATCTGTACTGCCCATGTACTGAAATATATAAGGCCATATATGGGAGCAGGGTTGACCCACCAGATGCCACAGATTTAGATAAAACTGACTTTTCCTTCCTCAAAAACCATCAATTGTCAGTACTACCTCAGCTAATAGTGGGAGTTCATGAGTCTCCCCTCCTTCACTCTGGAAAGATGATTGGCTTGATCTTGTGCTAGCCTTGTGCAGTCATCCACTGCTACCATGAATCCATGATTGTAATGGTGTGTCATGTCCCAAGAGACTCTGTTTCTCTCCATTTCTCTGTATCATAGAATCTTTCTGTTTTCTTCTCCATGATGATATTTGAGCTTTGGGGAAAAAAAGTATGATGGAGATGTCTTATGTATAGCTGATCACTCCATAGATACTTGTTCTGTGTACTTGAAAAATGGCAATTTTCAGCATTAACTTCCTTCACTGCCAGACACTGAACAAAGAAACTTCTCTGATTAGGTCTGCTCCAATAATCTATGAGTATAGAGATATCAATTTAGAGGGCAGTTAAATGCTATGTCCATTTATTAAATAATACTAAGTTCACCTCTAGGGTCTGTAAGCTCCGCAGCCATAAGTGTTTGGCCAGATTTACAGTACTGGTCATATATTTCTTCCTTAAATTAAATCAGAAAATGGTTGGCTAGTCCCATAACATTCATGCTACTCTTGCAACCATAGGCATTTCTAGTAACACCAGTTTTTATTGTAACTCTCAGACTTAACATCTGGTATGACTGTTGATTTCTTTGCTCTATCAGCCTGTAAAGCACCCCGTGATATCTAGCTGGCAGGAAAGAAGCTTCTTACTCAGTACCAAATTGAATTTTCTA
>LR753343.1:990285-1024970 GCA_902729485.2 Mus minutoides
TATATATATATATATATATATATATATATATATATATATATATATATATATATATATATTTGTGTGTGTGTGTGTAAGATGCCTGCATAAGCCAAAAGAAAGTGTCCATCTCCTAGAGCTAGGAGATTTGTAGTAATCTACCCAATTTGGGTACTAGAATGTGAACCCTGGTCCTCTACAATAGCATTAAGTGGTCATAGCTGCTGAATCATCTCTTCAAGCCCCATATAAGGCTTTTTATTTGACAAGTTATACGTTATGTCAGGAGCATTATCCCCAGTGTAGAATAACTCCAATCAGACTGTTCTGTAAATATATGTATAATAGTAGGGCTGCATGTGACTTTTTCAAAATCCTTGTTGTTAATTATTCTACCTCCTGTTCTTCCTCTTTCTTCCTCTCTCATACCTCACACCATTTCAATTTCCTTTACCATCATTCCTCTTTCTCCTTCATGTAACATATGTTCTTCTATTCCCCACTCTCTTAAGAACTTTCTTCTCCTTAACCTTTCCTGACATCCACGGGCATTTCAAGTTAAATACACAAACATAAATAATGTTAGGTTTTAAATATGAGTGGGAAACTGTGAAATTTGTCTTTTGGAGCCTGGTTTACCTCACTCAGTATAATGTTTTCGATCTAGCTCTGACCATTTACCTGCAACCTTCATAATTTCACTTTTATTTACAGCTTAATAAAATCTCATTGTGTATAGAAATCGCATTTCCATAAAAGAATATTAATCAGGAACAAAATTTTTACTCAAATCTTTCTGTTACTATTAGTAGTTTTAATAAAAAGAAGAAACCAATCAAAAGAAAGCATTCAGAATGAAATTTGATTAGTTTTTACTTGAACATTTAGCATATCCACATTTATTTTACTCTTGAATTTTCAGGACTCACAATAATTAAGCACCAAGTATATAAAATATAGTGAATAGTGTTCATCTACCCAGAGAATAAGTAAGTTAAAGAAATAGAAAAAAGAAGAGGGTAGTTTTAAAGCATCTATGATAGGATTAAACCAAAAGCCAGAATGGAATTGTTTCCTGTTTCTACTTCATAGTAATAACCCCCCTCCAAATAATAACCTTAAGTCTCCTTTGATGTGTTTTTGCATCAATTGTGAAATTAATTTTAACCTTTCCCATATTTTTTAATATATGCCAATTGACATGTGAAACTTAGAGATAAATTCACTTTCATGACTGGAAAAACTCCATAAAGCCTATATAAATGTAGCTAAAATATATCTGTGAGAGAAAAACCTAAAATATATCAGGTATACACAGGTACACAATAAAATCTTAGAGATGTCTCTTGTAAAACCAGCAAAATAGTAGCAAAATATCATAAGATCATTCTTGCTAATTTATAGTCTTCTTTATTATATGGAAATTCTCTCTGACCACAGTCAAGAAATATATAAAAAAAATTAAGTATTTCAGTCAGTGGCCAAAACTTTTTTTCTCTCTCTCAAATCTAAATTACACTCACATGAGTGTATTCATGCATGCACTTGACCACATAAATATGTGCTATGTGAATGTATTGTAAGGTCCTTTAAAACACTGTCACCTCTGTTTGCTGTCTGTACTACACCCTGAGGGTACTTTAGAGTAGAAAGAGTGAATGTATGTGCCAAAGGTGCACACTTTATAACTGTTGTGTTAATTAAGTGCCTCGTCTTATTCATGTTACAATGTCTTCCACTGCATAACACCTAATAAAGAGACTATGTATCTTAGGTTTTTAAAAGAGACAGCACAAATTTCATGTAATTGTTTTCAATAATAGAAGTCAAGGACCCATGTGGTTGAATTAGGGAAAGGCTGGAAGAAGCTGAGGAAGAAGGAGACCCTGTAGGAAAACCATCAGTCACAACTAACCTGGACCCCTGAGATCTCTCAGACACTGAACGACCAACTAGGCAGCATGCAGTAGCTGATCCGAGGTCCCTGTCACATATACAGCAAAGAACTGCCTGGTCTGGCATCAGCGAGAAAAGAAGGGCCTAACCCTTGAAAGACTTGAGGCCCCAGGGAGTGGGGAGGTCTTGTGAGGTGGAGGTGTGTGGTGTGTGGTGGGGACATCCTCTTGGAGATAGGGGGAGGAGGAATGGGATGAGGAACTATGGGAAGGGGGTGGGACAATGACTGGAATGTAAAAATATAAAAGTAATATAAAAAAGAAAAGAGATTGTTACATGTATCACCTAAAGTAAGTGCAGACTTATGCAAAGATTTTAATGTAAATAAATATAAAATTGTTTAAAACAATTTTGAAATGATAAATATTTTTATGTAAAAGTAAAATTCTCTTGTAAATATTGCGTATCATTTTAAAATAGTTGTCTTTCAGATCCATGATAAGGAAAAAAAGCACAAAACTTGCAAGAATGAGTCTATTTATCACCACATCATTTTTTTTTTTTTATTCTTTAGGAGATCACACATGTTTCCAAGATCTGAGTGCAAGTTCTGTATCAATCATTTGAGTCTCAGGCATTTATTTGAGTCTCAGGTGGTTTTTTGGTTTTTTGGTTTTTGTTTTTGTTTTTGTTTGGTTGTTTTTGGGTTTTTTTTTTTTTTTTTTTTTTTTTTTTTTTTTTTTTTTTTTTTTTTTTTTTTTTTTTTTTTTTTTTTTTTTTTTTTTTTTTTTTTTTTTTTTTTTTTTTTTTTTTTTTTTTTTTTTTTTTTTTTGGTTTTCAAGACAGGGTTTCTCTGTGTAGCCCTGGCTGTCCTGGAACTCACTTTGTAGACCAGGCTGGCCTCGAACTCAGAAGTCTGCCTGCCTCTGCCTCCCAAGTGCTGGGATTAAAGGCGTGTGCCACCACGCCCGGCTGAGTCTCAGGTGTTTAGTTTACTCTTTATTTCAAAATATGAATAATAGTATCTGCTACAGAGGTTTCTTTTGTGAGAATTAAATAAGATTCGTGAAATCCCAAGTTCAATGCCTGGTGAGGTATACCTTTCCATTGAAATTTTCTCAAAGACTGCTCTTAATATAAGGTTATAACTTCCCTTATCCACACTATACTTTTCTCTAAGTTCATTATATATTTTAATGGTACAAACACAGAGATAGACATGTCACAGAACTTGTAGTCTGGATGGAAAAGATTTCAGGAAACAAAACAAAACAAACAACAACAACACAAGCAACATCAAAACAGTATAATCTCTGTTTTCAAAAGATAATGAGCAGATAGACTGAGAGAATTTGAATAAAATGCTTTAAAATCAAATAGAGGGCTACTGGATAGATGGCTCAGGAGTTAAGAGTACCAGCTACTATTCCAAAGGACCAAGGTTCAGATCCCAACACTCACAAAGTGGCTCAAAACAAACTTTAACTTCATTCCATGGGATCCTGCGCCCTTTTCTGGTCTCAGCAGGCAATGCATGCATGTGTTGCGCATGCACACTGGCAAAACACTCATAGCATAAAAATAAATATTATAAAAGGGATGGAACAGGAAATATAAAAGTAAAAGGTTCTTGGACATTTGCAATCATTGTTTTCTAAAAATGGTTTTATTAGGATGCTGTTAATATAGTATAGAACACATCCACTTAAAGTAAATGTTGTTCTCAGTATAGCCATAGAATGGGTAGTTGTGAGTAAAACTGTAGAACATTTTCAGCATCTCTAAAACAAAGCTCTGTACTCATGAGCATTCATCCATCATTTCTTCTTAAATCTTACTCCATATTCCTGCCCTAGAAAATTATCAATCTATTTCCTGACTGTGGAATCACTGGAAATTGTGGAATTGTGAAATATGTAAGTTACTAGCATTTTCACATACTGCAATGTCTCCAAGTGTCATCCATTCCATAAAATATATCAGAATTCCTATTTTGAATAGCATATGATATTATCAGAATATGCCACATTTTGTGTTTCTATTGATTGATGGATTTTTTTTCCTTAGTTTGTCTATCTTGAGTTTTCTATAGGCATTCCTGAATAAAATATTATTGGACTGTAGCCAATTCTCCTTGTTCTATCCTTTCAAGTAGAATTGCAGGTTCTATGGTAACACTGTGGTTAACTCTTGGAGCAAATGCCAAGCTTTTTCTCTAAAGCAGATGTGCTATGGTATTTTCCAAATAGCAGTGCAAGAAAATTCCAATTTAAAATGGTCCTCACTAAAATGTTTTCTTTTCTCTTTCATTTTATCTACCCTGGAGTACACAGCATAGTATCACATTATAGTTCCAGTTCTCATTTCTCTGATAACTATTGATGATGAGTATCTTTTCATGCATTTATTGTTCATTTGTACGTATTACTTACTAAAAATTTATTCAGAGACTGTCAAATTTTAATTGGGTTATTTACATAAGCCAAGAAAATGTGTAACTCTAATCTACTAAAAATTGTCTTTTAGCTCTTATGTTTAAATTGTGTACCAATTCTAAGTTAATTTGTATATGATATGAAACAGATGTCTAGTTTATTTTTGCATATGCAGACTTGATGCTCTTCCTGAAGACCTGAGTTTGATTCCCATCATCCACAACAAGGTGGCAAACTGCCTGTAAGTCCAGCTCTAGAATACCCAGCATCCTCTTCTGGCCTCTGTGCAAATCCACACATATGTGACATACACTCACAGACAAATATCAGTGCAAGTACAAATACATTCAAATGGGAAGAGGGAACACAGACAAATAAAAATCAATCTCTGGTTTTTGGTATGGACAAATAATGTTTCATCAGGATTTTGAGTTTAGTTCTCATACCAAGTTTCATTGGCATCCTTGTAAATACCAACTGATTGCAAATGTGAAGGTTTGTTTTAAAATTACCAACTTTACTGTATTGGTTTCTATGCCTACCATATGCTAATACTTCATCATTCAAACCACAGGAATGTATTCAGAAATATCAATCCTTCAACTTTCAAAATTTTCATTTTTATTGAACACATTTATGAGATATAGCATGTAATGGGCAATGCCCATATGCTAGATATACTAACCAAATCAGGATCAATAAGGCTTTTGTTTCTTTATCATGATTTTTTTTTTCTGAAATCTTTAAGCTCTTCTTTTCTAGACATCCAAAATACATACAATAGATTATCGTGAACTATATTTATCAGATTGTGCTTTGAAACCTGCAACTTAATACTTTCATCATTGTCACAAATTATTTTTAAAGATCATTAATATTCCCCATGTTTAAAAAAATCTTGTAATTCTGTATTTCGACAAGACCACAAAAGAACCTCAAATGGCTTAAGTAATTTTAAGCGAGAATAACAAAACTGGCAGCACAACACTGCCTGATTTTTAAATATAATACAAAGTATCTGGTGAGGTCGTGGGACTGGTACGAGCTCTTGCCGCCAAGCTTGATGACCAGAGTTTAGTCAACAGAACTACCACATACTTTCTGTGGAATGTGTGTAGCTATTGTAATCGTATCATTGACACTTGTACAAGAGCAAACCCACAGAAGACAGAATCAGAACGGAGTGCAAAGAATTGTCTCTGAGCATTTATAGCTAACTGATTTTCAAGTTGTATGAATATGTAATTGTAATGAGCATTCATAATGAGATTTCTGCTGAGGTATATCATGTACTTTGGACAGATTGACTCCCAGTGACCTGCTTATATACCCCATCCCACACTTTGATAATCCTCTGCCTCTTCTCACGTAGACCTCTTCCTATTTTCATGCCATATGTATATGGTTTTGATGTATCTATCACCTAGGTTCTATCTAAGATAAAATGCATGCAAAATTATCTTCCTGGGTGTGATTTACTTAGCTTAGTATGATGATTTCTACATCTTCCTATTCTCATGCAAATGACCGCATTTTGTTGTATTTCTCTAGTATATATATATATATATATATATATATATATATATATATATATATATATATATATATATATATATGATGTAATATTATATATGTAGCAGGATTTTAGCAAGAATCTAGAGTGATTGCATCAAAGTTTTGAAGCCTTTTGTCAGTAATTGCTATCTGACATTTTATGCGCTTATTCATTTGAAGAATTCTCAGAGCCTTTTCATAACTTAGTCCTGAGACAGGCCTGGCAAGCCAGGGAGTCTTGTATGACTGAGATTTGCTTAGGTGATGGGTCTTTCAAGATAACCCCCTAGATCAGATAAGAAGTTTTGGTATACGTAAATTGACTTGATAAAGGTGCCTTTTAATATAACAATAAAAAGAGTTTCTAGGAAGCTGTCAGTGCTCAGTCCTTCAGAGGCCAAAGCCTAATTTTATCCTGCAGTGGCTCTCTCTTCTTTGATCAACCACCCAGCATAACCCCAAACATCAACAATAATATATAATATATATCTAATTATATGTATCACACTTTATTTATATATTTACTTGTCCTTGTACCTGAGATAAGTATAGTCTTTATTTCTCATCAAGGAAATTTCTCTTTGCTATACATAGAGACCATTACAAAAAAAATCACACCAATGAAAGTGAGGAGTTGTGGAGACTGATCCCAACTGATTCATCTACAAAACCATTCCTGTACCTAAGGTTCAAATAACATTGTGGAAGAAGAGGTGGAAAGATTTTAAGAGCCAGAGGTTGAGGAAGTTTACTATGAGATTTTGCCTGCTATGAATATCAGAAACTAGACCCATAAAGGCCCACAAAATATGATTGCCTAAATACAAACTGAACAAGCACAACAACAATATATATGCCAAAGTGGACAGAGGAATGCCCAAAGACCTCAGGCCTACACAAAGAACTATTGGCAACCAAAGAATGTTTAGAATAGAAGAAGAGACCACATCAACTGGTTATCCAATGCCAAATGGTCAGTACTGAAGACATACATACAAATAATATTATACAAAATGAGCATTTTATTTTAGGAAAAATGTTATTTGCATGTGATAACAATTCATGGAAAAAGATGCCATGAATTTAAAAGAGAATAAAGAGGTATATATGGGAGGTTTTTATTATATTATACTCTAAAAAACAAAATAAAGTTTTTATAAACTAACACAACATATACAACTCAATTTAACAACAAACAACAAAACAAAATATACAACTCAAACTAAAAACAGGAAGTTATACAAATATGTACTTTTTAAAATAAGAGATTTAAGTTACCAAGAAAGTCAAATAAAAGTGACAGAAATTATTGGCAAATCAAAACTGCAAGGAGATATCATCTCACCCCATTAGAATGACATTTATATATAAAATAGAAATAAATGTTAGCTGGGACAGTGAGAAAGGCTACCCTATACTGTTAATTATCTCTCCAACTTCCTCTTTAACAAAATTGTTTTGGCTATTATTGACTATTATTGAAATATATATTTTAGGGTAAAAATGTATCTTTCTGGAAAACCATTTTGATAGACCTTGCATTTAATCTATATATACATTTGAAGACTGTTAACAATCTTAACATCTGTGGTGATTTGAATAAAATGGTCCCATAGGTTCATAGGGAGTGGCACTATTAGCAGATTTGGCCTTGATGAAGTTGGTATGGCTTTATTGGAGAAGAGTGACTAGGGAGTAGGTTTTGAAGTCTCAAATCTCAAGCCCGTTCCTTTCTTGCTGCCTGCAGATGTAGAACACTCAGCTACTTCTCTAGCACTATGTCTGCCTGCATGCTCCCATGCTTCCTGGCATGACAATAATGAACTAAACCTCTGAACGGCAGTCTAGTCCCAATTAAATATTTTCCTTTATAAGAGTTGCTGTGCTCATGGTGTGTCTTCACAGCATCAGAAAACCTAAGAGAATATCATTGTGGCTTTTAAACCCATGATACAATTATAAATTATAATTAATTTATAATGTAAACCCATGATATAATATAAGGTCTTTCTAACTTTACTTCAGTACCTTTTGTTTTGTGAAATTTATTCCTGAGCATTTTTAGTCATCTTGGTAAAGTTGAAATTAAAATTGTTTTGTTAATTTCAGCACAGCTCCACATAGATAAAAATTGTTTATTAGAAGAAGACTTTTCATTTACATTTCAAAGAAAACATCTAATTAAAAAATACTTTTCTAAAGAAACAAAGAGTTCATAAAACATTTGTATCTTGTTTGTGTATCTAAATTTTCATATTTTATAGTCTAATCTCTCTCATCCTTATCATAAGTATATGCAATAGAATAAGTAGATTAGACTATTTTAAAATGTTTCATTAATATAAACCTAATGTGTAAAATTTTCAACTTGATGTTATAATTGCTTACTTTATCTTCATAAGAGGATATGTCTGAGTATAAATAAATTAAAGCATAAAATTTAATTTTTGAAATTAATTTTCTCTTTTGTACAGGGGATTTGTTTGACTGCATATGTGAATGTGTACCACCTGTGTGCATGATGCTCATGGAGGCCAAAGTTCATGTGTCAAATACCCTGGAACTGGAGTTACAAATGATGTGGACAGCATGTCGGTGCTGAGAATTAGATATGTGTTTTTTGGGAGAATAGCAAGATCTCTTAACCACTGAACCATTTTTCCAGTCCCATTACCTAAACATTTTTACTGTTAATCTCTAAAAATGAGATTGGCAATCAACCCTTTAATTTTTGTGATACGTAAGTATAGGAATAATCTGTAACTGACGAGAAAATGATTAAAGAAGACATAGCTGTTCTTTTTTTGTCTGTTTACTTATAAAATCCTGCAATTAGCTGCAGTGATCATGCTGTATAGCTGACAGTTGTCTGGATGCAGTGTCCAGTATCCACGTCAGTGTGATATGCACAAACTGAATTTCAAATCTTAGCAGGCAGCATTCGTGTGCTTGTGTCACAGAAATCTTGCTTTACCTCCTTTACATGAAAATTTCTAAAAATATCAGGCTGATGAAACCAACATTAGGTTGTTCAGCACCAAATGGTCAGCCCTGAAAACATACACATGCAAATAACACTCTGTGGTCTAAACACATTCTCTTATATATATTCAAGAATATGTGTATATGCATGTAAGTGTATATGTAATAATTGAAGAAAAGGATGCCAGAAATTCAAATGATGGTGAAGTGGGATACATGGTATGTATTATGGAGAGAAAGAGAAGGGGGGGTGTTGTTAATATTAGAATATCAAACTCCTTCCATGGTTATTTTGTTCCCTAACCATCCAGAGACTGCCCCACATGGGGATCCATCTCATAATCAGCCACCAAACACAGACACCATTGTATATGCCAGCAAGATTTTGCTGAAAGGACCCTGATATAGCTGTCTTTTGTAAGGCTATGACAGTGCCTGGCAAATACAGAAGTGGATGCTCATAGTCATCTATTGGGTGGAACACAGGGCCCCCAATGTAGGAGCTAGAGAAAATACCCAAGAAGCTAAAGGGGTCTGCAACACTATAGGTGGAAGAACAATATGAACTAACCAGTACCCCCAGAGCTTGTGTCTTTAGCTGCATATGTAGCAAAAGATGGCCTAGTCGGCCATCATTGGGAAGAGAGACCCCTTGGTCTTGCAAACTTTATATGCCCCAGTACATGGGTCACCAGGGTCAAAATTGGGAGTGGGTGTGTAGGGGAACAGGGCAGGGGGGAGGTATAGGGGACTTTGGGGATAGCATTTGAAATGTAAATGAAGAAAATAATAAAAAATTGAAAAAAATCTCAAAATACAATAAAATTATAAAATATATTCAATGACAAAATATTTCAGCAAAACTAGCAGAATTTAAAAACTTTCCTTGTTTAGTACTAGAACTGGGAAAGACTGATATATTTTCCCAATCTAATGGCTGAGTTAAATTGCTGTGTGAGTGAGTTAATTGTGTGATCAAAATTCATTCTATAAATGGATGTGCTATCATTTTGATATTGGAATAAAATACCTGAGGCAATCATCTTAAAATTAATGAAGGTTTATATCTCCTCTTGGTTTCAGAGGTTTCTGTTCACTATTAATTCTCCCCTTTTCCTGTGAGCCTGTGATAATGCAGCACTCGCAGTGTGAGTGAGTGAGTGAGTGAGTGAGTGAGTGAGTGAGTGAGTGAGTGATACAGCAAAAACTGCTTTATCAAGAATCACAGAAAGATGAACTATGTAGGGTACCCATAACCATTCCAGAGGATATCCCTAATGATGCTTTTCCTACTAGGTCTCATTTCTTGAATGATCTAATTGCACTATATTCCTGAAGAAAAAGCTTTAACATATGATGCACCTTTGAAAGACACCTAACCATAATAGCCAATACAAAAATTCAAGAATACTATGGCCATTATGGCAGCCACACACTGATGTAGATAATACATTATCACTAACAAGTACAAAAAGTAGAAGTGAAAAGTGATAGTGCATCATTTACTAGATAATTCTTCCCTTTATCATCAATCACACTATCTACAGTGTAATAATGTTAATAGCAAGTAATGAAAATGTAATTTCCAAATAAGTTTCTATGACATTGGCAGTTTTTAAAATGTGAAACAGGTTTGAGAGTTCTTTTCTCTGCATAGGCCCTAGTTAATATATAAACAATGACTTTCTTCTAGGTATTTCCTTTCATAGCTTACTATATTACCATAAAATATAGTTGTACATACCTCTTCCAAACTGTTTTAAATCCTTATATCTCCCCACACTAGGATTCACATTTATAAAGGTCTCTAATTCTATAGAGGTTGCAAAATGTATTTATTTTATGGAAAATACAAAAATCAAGAAAGCTACTTAACTATATCTACTTGGTCTCACTTGGCATGTTTCTTTTTATTTTGTGGCTAAATATTCTTTCATGCATGATATATTTTATATGCAAGGAAGGTAAATTTTTACTTCCAAAGAGATAATGAATGAGAGAGTAGGTTAAAAAATGTTCCAGTGAGCTTTTACTGAATCACATTTACTATTTTTTAAGATGAACAATGGGTTATTGAGATTTGGAGCTGATTTGTTTTCATGTTACAATAAAGGAACTGAGAAATTTTTGAATATATATATATATATATATATATATATATATATATATATATATTTAAAATTTTAGTATTTTTAAAACAATGTCTTGCTTTAAGAGATCATATTTTATTTTATTTTTCATTATTTAAAAATAACTTTTAAATTCAAATACCATTTGTTCATATTCTCCCCCTACCCTAATCTCTCCAGATGTTCTTCCCCTCTTTATCTACCCGACTTTAAGTTTTTTTCTCAAAAACAAAACAGAAAAAGAACCCAATACAACAACAAAACCAAGAACATGAAACTGAATGCAAAAAGAATTTTTCTCAAATAATTGGCTAGGGATATTGAGAAAATTATTTTAATATGCAGAATAGCTCATATTTGTTTTGCCCAATATAGTAGCCACTAGCACCACATGACTAGTTATATATAAATTAAAGCCATTGAAAATAAAATTTAGAGTGTGTGCTGGGAAGATGGCTCAGCAGTAAGAATGCTTGCTGGACAAGCCTAAGAAGATGAGTCCCATGTCTGCCATCTTTGGTGGAAGGAAGAAAACAACGCCCTGAATTTGCTTTTTTACCTCCGCACATGCGCTGTGTGATGAACACATGTGTACATACATATAGCACACAATAATGAGAGATACATTTTTGAAGATGCATTTATGTTTATTTTCTTTGCATGGGTGTTTTACTTGCATCATATGTGTTTGTACTATGTGCAGGCCTGATGTCTACAGAGGTCAGAAGAGGATGGTATCTGCCCTAGAACTGAAGTAACAGATGGTAAAGAGATACTATTTGGGTGCTGGGAATCAAACTCCGGTCCTCCCGAAGACCATCTCCAATAAATAAAATTATTTAAAATGAAAGAAAAATATTTCTTATGTATGCTAGTCACCTCTTAAGTTCTTGTAACTACTATTGTTCTTAAAGAAATTGCTTTGTGGTTAAAAACATATTTTGATATAATGACTACTAAAACCTGAAGATCCATAGAACAATAATTCGTATTTGCCCATCATATATAGAGTAGCATCAAATAAAATATGATCAACAAGGGGAAAGCAATCATGATTTCTATAAATTAAAACTATTTAAAAACTATAACTGTGTAAACCAGCTACAGTCTTCTGAGTATTTTAGTAAGGGAGTTCAAATATTTTAAATTTATTTAGATGATGAGAGAAGTATTATATCTTTGATTCATTTGAAGCTGAGTTTTGTTCAAGGTAAGAGAGAGGGATTCATTCTTTTGTCCATTGATACCCAGGTTTCCCAGCACCATTGGTAGAAGATGCTGTCCTTTACGCAATGTGTATTTTTTGGTGTCTTTGCCAAAAATGAATTAGCTGTAGATGTGTGAACTAATATGTGGGTCCTCTATTAGACTGATATATGTACCTGTTTTTTGCCAGAAGCATTCTACAATATTGAGTATATAAATATAGAAAGTAGTTTTTTGAATATAACTCTAATAACACAGGAAATAAGAAAGCAAGTGACAAATAGAACTTCATGGAATTTTTAAAAAGCTATGGTAAAGGAAACTATCAATCATATGGAGAGGCAGCACACAGAATGGGTGAAAATCTTTGCTAGCTACTTATGAAAGAGATTTCATGCCTAGTGTAGAGAAAAAACTCCAAGAAAGCAAACAACCCAGTTAAAAATGAGCTACAGGACTAAGTTTGTCTAAAAAAGAAAAAATGCACAGGCCAGTGAACACTTTTTAAGTGTTCTCTATCCTTAGCCATCAGAAAAACACAGATGAAAAATACTTTAATATTCTATGTCACCCAAGTCAAAATGGCCTCATCAAGATTAAGAATACCAGTAAAAACAATCACTGTTATGAATATGGGGAAAGGACTTTATACAGTTTTAGTGGGAATGTAACTAGTGAATCTACTTAGGAAATAAGTCTGGGGGATTTCCAATAACTAAAATCAAATTTGCCTTCTTCCTTAGCTTCTGGGAATCTATATAGATGACTCTCTATTATACTACAAGATACCTACACATCTATGTCCATTGATGCTCTATTTATAATATGTTAAAAGCAGATAGAGCCTAAGAGTTCATCAATTGATTATATATTATGTAATGGAATTTTATTTGACTATAAGTTAAAATATGGCATTTGATGTGAAATAGATGTACCTGGAAAATATTATTCTGAATGACATCACCCTGAAGGACAAACACTACATACTCATTCATATATGGATCCTAGCTCTGTAGCATGGATAAAAGTAATTAGTTTGGTTGGAAATTATTAAGCAGGGAGGGAGTGCATGGATTGGGGGTTATGGAGTTGTAGGGTGGAGTAACCAGGATAAAGACATTAAAAATCTCTATGGAAAAATGTGGTCTCTCTGCCCCTTCCTAGAATTAAGAACAAAGCACACACTGAAGGAGTTACAGAGATCATGTGTGAAGCCAAATCAAAAGGATGGACCAACCAGTGACGGTGGCTGCCAGGGATCCTCCCCATAAGCAGCCACCAAAATAAACACTATAGCATATGCCAGCAAGATAATGCTGAAAGGGACCTGATATAGCTGTCTCGTGGGAGGCCATACCAGTGCCTGGCAAACACGGAAGTGGTTGCTCACAGTCAGCTATTAGTTGGAACACAGGACTCCCAAGGAAGGAGCTAGAGAAAGTACCCAAGGAGTGGAAGGGGTCTACAACCCTCTAAGTGGAAGAATAACATGAACTAACTAGTTCCCCTGGCGCTCATGTCTCTAGCTGCATATATGGAAGAAGATGGCCTAGTTGGCCATCATTGGGACGAGAGGCCCCTTGGTCATACAGACTCTATATGCCCCAGTACCGGGGAAAGCCGGGGCCATTACATGGGAGGGGGTGGGTAGGGGAGCAGGGCGGGGATACGGGAGGGTAAGGGAAAATTTCTGGATAACATGTGAAATGTAAATGAAGAAAATATCTAATAAAGAGGAAAAAAATCTCTATGGAAACCTTTGATCTTGTATCCTAAATAATAATATATGGCTGCTTTCATGACTTAATGGCACTGTTCCTAGAAACAATGAGTTATCGAACATTTTTCCTAGTCCCAAGGATGAGATCCTGCCACTGGACTGGTTCACAGGGCCCCAGAAGCCCTCAAAACAAAGTAGGCTCTTGTCAATTCTTTGGTTTGCATGCTAGAACTAGAAGATAAGATAGTATTGTTGATTTTCAGTACTATGTCAACAATACTATCTTATCCTCTAGTTCTAGCACACATAGTCCTGAAAATAATGCACTGATACTGACAGAACAGAGTTTGGCTTCATGTCCACACTGTTATGTAGAAAGAAATTAACTCTAATTTTAAAGGCCACAAAATACATCTGATTTTATGTTGTAATAAAGCTGCACTTATTTTCAAATCTCAAAAGAAGAAGCAGAAGCAGAAGCAGAAGCAGAAGCAGAAGCAGAAGCAGAAGAAGAAGAAGAAGAAGAAGAAGAAGAAGAAGAAGAAGAAGAAGAAGAAGAAGAAGAAGAAGAAGAAGAAGAAGATGATGATGATGATGATGATAGTATTTTGAAGATATCTGCCCTGGTTAGGTTTTTGTTTGTTTTGTTTTGTTTTGTTTTGTTTTGTTTTGTTTTGTTTTGTTTTGTTTTGTCTTTTATCAACTTTTTCCCACACTCATAAAATGAAGTCCTTTATTGACCAATTACCCCTGGATTAAACACTTGAGAAGAGCTAGGAGGTAGTAGGAGGAAGGAGGAGGATGGAGAAGTGTATCTGTGGTAACTGTTGAAAGAATGAAGCAATGATAACTCAGTGGAGAAGAGCAGCTTCTGCAGGAACTGCTGCTGAAAAGATTCTGTATCCTTCTTAGACTAAACACTTTCTTCATCAACTTACTTCATTATTCTTCCTAAATGCTGTACCATACCAGAACTTGTGATGCAAACTAGGTATGTTGTATTAATTATCTCTTTATCTTTTTTAACAAATAAATGTATTTTCAATGTATTTATTCTGACTCATGGTTTCAGAGGCCTCAGTCCATGGCCATTTGGGTCTTTGTTTTGGCCTATTGTGAGGCAGGGCCTCACTGCAGTGGGAGTATGATCGGGAAGTTTCTTCCCATCATGGCAGCTGAGAACACATAAAAAAGGAACACTCCTGTGTTCAGATGGCTTTCTCCTATTCATTTTACTCCATGGTTTCTACTCTCAAGTCTTTAGGATGGTACTGACCACATAGATCCCTTGCTCTAGTGAATCCTTCCTGGAAACACTGTCACCTGCATGGACAGAAGTGTCCCTTAGTGAACTCCTAGGCCAATTTTGTTCAATCTATGGGTTGCAAATTCTTTAATGTTTAAATAAACCTTTCACAGGGGTCACCTAAAACAGAAATGCCAGATGTTTCCATTATGATACATTACATAGCAAATTAACATTATAAAGTCTCAACAAAAATACTTTTATGCTTAGAAGTCATCACAACATGAAGAACAAATGGTTTAAAGGACTGCAGCATTAGGAGGGTTAAAAACACTGTCCTAGGTAATTCTGGATTCAGTCATGATGATAGTAAGGAGTAACATCTGTGAAACATGGGTCTTGGCCTGTTATAGCTATTGAATTCTCTAACACTGTGTCATCTTCAAGTCATGTTTTGAGTCATTTCTTCTAGTATTAGTCTCATGACTATGAGTTAAGCTATAAATCAACTGATACTCACCCAAACAAAAGTATACAACTGATCAGAAACACATAAATATGCATATATCTCATATATACATTATTTGGGAACCTCAACGTGATGCAAGCCACAGTTATCTTGGAAGAGACAACCTCAGTTGAAAAAAATGCCTTCATCTGACCAATTGGCATTTTCTTGGTCTGCATAAGAAAGCTGGCTGAGTGTGACCTGGGGGAAGCAAGACAATAAGTACCATTCTCCATGATCTCTGCTTCACTTATGACCTACTGGTTCTTGTACTACCTGAATTCTGTCTTGGTTTTCTTCAGTGAAGGACTGTGGTCCAGACATGCCAAATAAACATGTATCTCATTATGTTCCTTTTGGTTATGGTTATTAGAAACATAACTCGAACAATACTCAACCTTTGTCATAGGAAATATCCACAGCAGGAGAACAAAAATACAGAAGGCCAATCCGATAGGCATTATAGGCCCACCTGCACAATAGCAACTTCACTGGGGTTAACTAACAGCTCTCTGATTGGTTTTGAGGCCCTTTAAAGTAAGGGGCCCCATGTCATCTACTTTCAGTGTTGCTAACAGTTTAGGCCCTGCTAACGGGCAACAGGCCCTGGTGGACAACATTACTCTAGTATAAGAACATTGACACGGCATCAACGTGCCTCCCTAAGTATCTAGGCTTATGCTCAAAAACCAAAAGCTGCTCCCCACTTCAATCAGAGAAACCACTCTCTACATCGAAGAGTGGCAATATAGAGACTCATGGCAGTCCAAGATATTGAAAATAAGGAAATGTTCAGTTAATTGACTGAGCTCAAAACAAAATATTTGTATCACCTTCTCTAAGTTTCATGTAACACTCCAGAGGGAGGGACAGGAAGTATTTAAGACCTATAATATAAAGCACTGCAAACTGTAATCATTTGTATTTGACACGACTATTGCAACCATTCCCTCCCATTTGTGGTTACCTACCTGCACGAGGTTCCCATAAGATTCGGCTATCAACAATTAGTCAAAGAATGAGAAGAGACTTATGGGTTCCTGCCTTTTACTTTTGAATTGTTCGCTACTGGTTGATTCTGAAGTTAGGGTTCCTGTCTTAGTTGTATACCCAGCAGGTTCCAAAGGATAATGGCAAAAACATAATCATACAGATAGCCCTTGTTTAACTCTGCATATTGCAAACATACAAAATAAAAAGATATGAACATGAGAGAAAGGAAGTCATGTATAGGGTAGAAGAGTGACACAGTGGTAGTATGAAGATGAGAGAGAGCAGGATATGAGATTGGTCTGTATGCATTCTATACTTGTGTGAAATTGTGTCGAAGAAAAACTTTGATAGTAAAAAATTAGCTAGACCTTCAAAATTACATGTCAAATTACCACAACAAACCTATTTAAATTTAGGTCACCATAGGACTAGAGAGATTATCTGCCAAAGAAATATCTAATTTCTTCCAGGCTACCATTTGATGATGTCCTTCCTTGAAATGAACTTTTTTTTTTTTTTTTTTTTTTTTTTTTTTTTTTTTTTTTTTTTTTTTTTTTTTTTTTTTNGCACAAATGCTCCCTTTAACTCTTTCAATGTGTGCATTGATCTTAATTCTAGGAAGGGGTGACGTGCCCACATTTTGATCTTCCTTCTTCTTGAGTATCATGTGTTTAGTAAATTGTATCTTGGGTAGTCTAGGTTTCTGGGCTAATATCCACATATCAGTGAGTACATGTTATGTGAGTTCTTTTGTGAATGGGTTATGAAATGAACTTTTAAGTCAAGGATAATATTCACTGAGATCAGTGAAAACTGATTGAATGAATAGGACTCAGCAGATAATCTTCATTAAACTAAGTGTTATTCATTAGAAAATGGGCTTCAAAGAATAGCCTTGACATTTAACATACTTAGAACACAGAATTCAGAAATGATGTTTGGAAATGCACAAGCCTAGTAAGTCAACCACTTTCTATTGGAAGGCCAAATATCCAAGGATGTACAGGCAGCATGAATTGAACTTAAATTGTTTTATGAAAAAAATGACACAAAAATGCGGGTGGATCTGGGAACAGTTGGGGCAGTGAATATGATCTAAATATGTTGTACAAAATTCTCTAAGAATTAATTTTAATACAACACACATGGCACATACACACTCACACACACACACATACACAAAACCCTTTTGATCCTTCATATGTAGAGTTAAATCAAATTTAAAGTATGGAGTACAGAAAAAAACATACAGATTCTCGCAGCTGACTGCTGATCAGGGAATCTTAGCTATCATTTAATCTACACCTTCACCTGAAGATTTCCTTTTTGTCATTTTTACCTTTCCTGGAAATATTTAGAGTTTAGTTGTGAGCAGCGTTTTGCCCTCACTAGAACAATTGTTGTTGTTTCCGTTGTTAGAAATTTAACTCTTTAGATTAAGGTTCTGTTTGCCTTTACTATAAGTTCCAATTCAGCCCTTTGAACCCATGCAAAAGTATCATAGACCCTCTTTCACATAAAATATCCTATCTATACTTTCAATCCTCTGTCATGTACACTATTGTATAGAATGTTTCCTCTGCTACAGTTAAGCACAAATTTCTAGAGGCAAAGTAGATATTAAGAAGGAACAAACTAACTACCATGAATAATGTTGACATAAGGCCAGGAGTACATATTTCTTCATCATAGAAATTTCAATTATTTTAGTTATTTATAAGGAGGTGACAGTTTTAAATTTTTAGAGACTAAATGGTCTTTTCCATAGTTGCAGCACTAATTTATGTTCCACTCCCAACAACATTGCCTTTTTTCCCAATGTAAACATTTAGAGATGGCTCAGTGGCTAAGAGCACTGGCTGCTCTTCCATAGGTCCTGAGTTCAATTTCCAGCAACCACATGGTGGCTCACAACCATCTATAATGAGATTTGGTGCCCTCTTCTGGCATGCAGATATATATGTAAACAGAACACTGTACATAATATAAATAAATTTTATAAAATGTTTCTAAATTATGCATAGTAGAATATTATACAGCTTTAAAATAAAATTGTGTCATTTGGGAAAATCTAGACAAAACTGTGGAACCTTAAACTAAGTGAAATAAACCAAGAATAAAAGGAAAAGTATCATTTAATTTGAAATCTTGAAAAATGTGGAAAATGTAAAGTAACAGTTATAAAGCACCTGTAGTCTTGCACCTAAATAGTAATGTGGTAAATCAATTGGTTACTTTATTCCTATATTTTATATTTACGTTTTTAAAAGGTAGATGTAATCATTCATCATCTGTTTTCCTATTTTTTTCCCTTGAGTGTTGTTTTAGAATTCCTTTGATGCAAATCAATAAAATTTTTATTAAAATAATAATAATAATATGTTGTTGGCTGAAGCTGGACCCTGAGGAGACCTTGGGTGCTGACTCTGTACCTAGTCCCAGAGCTCCTAGGGAATAAATCACCAACCAAAGAGTACACATGGAGAGACCCATGGCTCCAGCTGCATATGTAGCAAAGGATGGCCTAGTATACCATCAATAGGAGAAGAGGCCCTTGGTCCTGTGAAGGTTTGATGCCCCAGTATAGGGGAATGCCAAGGCAAGGAGGCAGGAGTGGGTGGATGGGTGAGTTGGGGGCACCATCATTGAAGCAGGGGGAGGGGAATTTCATAGGGGAGTTATGGAGGGGAAACCCGGAAAGGGAATAACATTTGAAATGTAAATAAAGAAAATATCCAGTAAAAGAAAAGAAATAATAATAATATATTGTTTTTATTTCCTTCAAATAATTAGGCTTGGAGACCTTAGACACTATTTTTTGATACTGAAATAGTTTAACCTATTTATTGAAGTCAGTATGTGTATTTATATGTGTATATGAATAACAGAATCTTTAAAACTAAAGTTTTGGTAATTTGAAAAAATGGACCTACAGAAAACTTTGTTGAATATGAGGCTAGAATTTTAGTTCATGAGTTTTCAAAAAGTAGATTGCTGGGAGCTGGAGAGACTGCTCAGTGACCTTTGCAGAGGAACCAGGTTTTAGTTCCTAGCATACACATGGTGGTTCCCAACAACTCCTAACTCCAAATCCAGGGAATTCTGACTTCTCCAGTTACCAGGCATACATGTGATGCAGATACAAACCATTCACACAAATAAAATCAATTACAAACAATGTACCTGAGCTTAGGAGATTGTTCTGTCAGGAATGTGTTTGGCAGACAGAGTAAAAGACCAGAATTTGATCTGAAAAGCACACATGAAGCAAAGACTGAACTAATGACACACATGTTACCCTTATCTGGGGGTGCAAAGGCAGGCTGATCCTTGAGGCTTACTGGCCACCTATGATAGCATAATTATTGAATTGCAGGCAAATGAGAGAAGTCATCTCTTAAAAGCAAGGTATATGATGCGTAAGGAATGACAGCCAGATATTGTCTTCTGTCCTCCACAGTCCCCCCCCCCCACACAAACACTAACATGCATGTACACACACACAAATGCACACACTTGTATACATACCTGCACCGGTGTATATATATGAATATGTACATATATATATATACACAAAAAATTTAGATTCCTTCTTTTGCAACCTTTAACACTTTTAAAATATTTAAACCACATATTTGGTAAGGTTTGTTTCTTTGTCTTGTCTTGTTGTTTTTTGTTTTTGTTTTTCTGCCTCAAAAATGCAAATTGTTTACAGTATGTAGTCAAAAGCTTTGGAAAGGAACCATAAAGCTCTCAAGGTCACTACCCCCTACCCCATACCCTGCAGTCTCTGGTTCAGTATAAGCACGCTAGTTTTAAGAGAAACAGCATGTACATATTGCAGTGTCCTACACTAAGCCTCAAAATAAATTTCAGAATCTTCTACAACATGCCTCCTCTTAGCCTGATTTCCTCCCACTTAGCCCAACAGTTTATTAACTGTGGTATCATTATTTAGTAATAAAATAGTCTGAGAAAGTAAGAAAGTTTTATGAATTTTTAAAAAGTATGATTATAAGAATATTAATTTACTGGTTAAAAAAGAGTTAAATGTATTAGAAGCAGTTTATATAATTACTTCTGTGTGTGAATATGCATGCATGAATGTGTGTGTGTGTGTGTGTGTGTGTGTGTGTGTGCGCGCGCGCGCGCACGCACACACGCACACACATGTGCGCATGCCCTTGAGTACACAGGCTTGTGCACATGTGCACACACATGCATGTGTGCCTGTGTATCTATGGAGAGGGTGATGAGTAGTGTGTATGCCATGGCACATAGTGGAGGTCAGAGGGAAAATCGCAGTTGTCACTTCTTTCCTGTGTGGGTTTCAGAAATCAAACTCAAGTAGTCAGGTTTGGCATCCAGCGCTTTTACTCAGTGAGCCACCTCACCTTTGTTGAAATTTCTTTAGAAGAATATTCATATAATTTAAATTTCAAGTTATCACAAGCACTATCTATACCATTGTTAATTGAAAACAAGGATTCACATAGGCCTTTCCTCAAACCCAGGAGAAGATAGATATGTAAAGGTTAATCCCTGCCTTCTACTGGTAAACTTAGTGACTATACTTTTGAAGGCAAGCTCTTTTCTGAAACAGGAAGGAGAGTGGATCTGGGGAAGAGCAGAGGTGGAGAGGATCTGTGACAAGTGTAGGGAGAAAAAACTGCCAGCAGGACGTATTGTATGAGAGAAGAATCTATTGTGAATAAAAGATTTAGAAAAAATAAAAGAACATAAAATAGGCTTATGATATAATAAAAGAAAACACATTTTTTTATTTTAATCTTTGAGGCTTCAAGGTGAACTATCTGGGACCACTTGAAACAAAAGTTTTAGGGGTAAGATATAATGATTAATCAGGTAGTTTAAAAGGTCGAGAAGGTTAATTGGTATCAGCCAATAATCACTCAGAAACAGCATTCATATCTCAGTAGAATAGAATAGTTTATTCAAATTAAAGCATATTTGGAAGGTTCTTTTACAGGTGTTAATGTCATTATTGATGTCTCATATTTCCAGCTTTATTAGTCAAAATTTAGGCAATGATTCTATCATAGATTGTCAGTGAGTAAAAGCTGAAGTCAAAGAAGATAGTGGGTTTTACTAGATTAGTCATATGGCTCCTATATATAGTGTCATAATGTTTTCTCAAAGGCTGTTGGCAATTAGCAATTAATTTTAGTTCAGCTTGTATCATAAAAGATAGGACTTCCCTAGCCAATTGTTTCTTGACAATGCTGCTGCTCCTTGACAATGCTGCCTTCTATTACTGGGTCCATTTTAATTCAGATCTAGAGGGAAATATCTACCATTTTCATTCCATGGAGTAATGATACAGAGCATTAATCCTTTGCCTTTGAATCTGAGAGAGAGACTATATTGGACTGAAGTCCAGTTACTTGGCAGTCATATTCCATCAGGATCTGACAGGTAATTATGTTTTTAGCAGGCAGAATGACATGTTATGTGTTAGGCACTAAGCAGTAAACCTTGCAGCAAACTGTGGGTGTTTTTGTTATAGATTCATGGTATTATTAAGGGATCTAATAAGGATAGCCGCAGAGATTTAGTTTCATATGTTCATGCTTATATAAGAAACATAGCAAATTTTCTGAGGCAATGAGCAGTTATAATATGATACTTTAATTAGTTTAATTACTGCTATTTTGGAATAGAGATGAAAGCTTTGACAAGTATACTATCAATGTCCTTTATCTCATTACATACTTTCTAGAATTAGGTCCACACACCTCATGCTTATTCTAGAATAATTTCCAAGGCAGAGGCAGAAGTTTTAACAGATAACATATCCCATCCATCCCATCTTCCATTGTCCATGCATAGCATTTTAGTTCAAAGGACATATGGCCCACACAAAGCTGCTCCTCAGAGCTCTTCCATTATTCTGTGTGTACTCATAGCCTTCTGTAATGCAAAGAGGATATAGCAAACTACTTTTTTCCTAGTAGACAAGTGCTATGTAATAGTTTTATTCACTCATTGTAAATAGTAACAGATGCTGTTTGGAGATTAGTAACTATACTCTAGGCATCAGTCCATTATTTTCCTTTGCAATCACATATCAAAAACATAATTTCATGTCAGTTTACAACTGAATAGTCTAAGAATCAGAAATTTAACTATTCAAAAATTGTTATCTTCTATTCCCCTCTCTCGATAGCTCATATTTTTATACATTCCCATGTTATTCCATGAAACACAAACTCTAGGTTTACCTGTAAAACTGCACCCTGACATTAACTACACAAGTCAATGTTAAGCAGGCTAGAGCAACACTTAGTGGAAGCCTCAGACACTTGAAGAGAGAGTAAGGGGACATGTGGTTGGGGGAGGGGTTCATAAGTTACTAAATGCAGTATCAGGTGCTCCAGACTCACCCCTCCTGAAGCGGCAATAAGTATTGTTTACTATGATTGAGGCAAGGTCAGTTTTTAGCACAAGTGTTACTTGAAACCTGAACTCATCTTACAAACATAAGCCAGGCTGACAAAGAAACAGAAAGATAGGGGGAAAATGAAAACATTAAGAGAAATGCTAGAGAGAATTCTAAAAGGTATTTACAACATAGCTAAATAAAATAGGGAAAGATAATATTGGATGATAGAAAAAAATTAAAAACACCAAAATTGAGCCTTGAAAATAAAATTTTAATTTATCCAATAAATTAGTGTGCTGACAATCAAAGATGGAATTTTTTCTATTATTAACTCATGGCAAAATAAACATTTGTTACATACTAGGAAGGAAATAATAAAAGATAAATGAATCTATTGTGTGCTTTTACAGTCTTTCAGATAGGCCCATTGGAGGGATACCCTGATAGCTATCCTCAATGCCCCATCCAGCTGGAAGAAGCCACATCAAATCATTACCCCAATTCTATACTGGCAGTTAAGGTTACCACTATAGAGAAAGGGAGATGATAAAACAGCAGCAAAGGCTTCCTAAGAGAAAACTCCTTGGGATCAAGACAATATAATCTCAGGGTATACTCATATATTCAGTCAAGGGACCACCTCTAAGAAGATGAGCTCACAACAATAATATACTCTTAATAGAGCCTCAAATGGTCAACATGTGCTGGTTAAATTTAAAGGAAAGATGTGGGACAATGAAAGGCAGTCTGTTTTCTGGTTAAGCTAGGTTTAAACCCCTGAGACCCAGCAGATAATTCTGCAAGGAACAGAAGGAAGCTTGCCATGCTCCCAGACACCAGGCTCCTGACACAAGGTTTCAGATCCATAGTTCTGTGGTCATTGGTCACATAGGGACATGCCCCAAGCTCCTGGTATTCTGTCTGGACTCCACCCCCACAGTTACCTGGCAACAGCCAGAAATAATCCTTTTCATGGTCATCTGGCAACAGCCAGGTAGGCCTGGCCCACTATAAAAGGGCTGCTTGCCCCTCCTCACTCTCTTACTCTTGCCTCTCTCTTGTTACACCCTCCTCATTCTCTTCCTCTCACTCTCTTACTCTTGCGTCTCTCTTGCCCTCTTGCTCTCCCTCTCTCCACATTCCCTTTCCCCCTCTCTCCATGTGGCCACGGCCAACCTCTATTTCTCTACTCTCCCTCTCTCTGCCTTTCTCTGCCTCTACTTCATGAAATGCTTGTTCTTCCTAACAGTAGCAGATGAAATAATATTCATGTTTCTCAACCCAAAATTTTCTTGCTTCTTTATTTAAATGTTTATTTTTCTCCCTAGCATTCACGATATATGTCCAAAAAAAAAATCTTCAACTAGTTTAAGATTTAATTTAAGGTTCAAAGTCATCAAATTTACTTCCACAGGTCGAATCAACTATGCTTATTACCATTATTCAATCCTTAATTAACAACCAGTTTTCTTTTACAAACTCTTACTGTTTATCCCAGATGAATAATTAACTTGATATTTTCTTCCTCAGACATCCAATGCAGACTTAAAGGATGTCGTCCAGGACTAAATTTCTCAAGCACTCTTACTTTTCTAGGATCATAACAATGGACCATGATGTTCTCCCAAGCAAACCACTGCAAATTTAACATTCGCTATCCACCTTTTGCAGACATCCTCCTGATAGGGTTCTGCTCCTCTGTAATGACCCTATGGGTTTATCTCCACAAAAGTAAAGGACAGTACCTCTACCCAGCTGAGACAGTACCATCTCCTGAGACCTGCAGACAACAGAGCTGCCTTCCTCCAGACACCTCATCTGACTGAAGACTCATAAGACACACGCTGAAATCCAGACAAGTTCTGAACCCCACAGAGGAGAGACTCAGTATCTTCCAGCTATAGACGAACTCTCTTACCAAAGTCAAATGGCTACTGAGCTTGGGGGAAATTACATGATAGTAAGGAAACCATGCTGTCTATCTAGATCAATCAAATGCTGGTGGTATTACCTTCAAACTATACTACCCACAGAACAACTAATTGATTCAATACCCCCTGCCTTCCCAACCCTAATCCTTAACCCTTTCCACTCTGGCTTAGTTGTGCTACACCTCAGCCTGTGCAGTGTTTTCTTTTGAAAATTTTTACTACAAATGACACAGTCACTTCAGTGACCCCTCCCTTTTAAAAAAGTAAAAGGGGGAGTTATGGGGCCATGAAACGCAGCCTGTTTTCTAGTTGAGCTAGCTTTAAACCCTGGAGATCCAGCAGGTGTTCCTGTAAGGGACAGGCCTGTTTGCTATGCTCCCAGACACTAGGCTCCTGACATGAGGCTCCCGCTCCATCATTCTGTGGCTGTCAGTCAAGTAGAGCAATACCTCAAACTCCTGGTATTCTGTCTGACTCCACCTCAACAGTTACCTGGCAACTGCCAGGTAGGCTCTTCCCAGGTTACCTGGCAACAGCCAGGTAGGCTTGGCCCACTAGAAAAGGGGCTATTTGCCCCCTCCTCCCTCTCTTATCCTTGCTTTCTTTCTCCTGCTTGTTTCTCTCTTGCTCTCTTGCTCCCCCTCTCTCGACATTCCCTTCCCCCTTCTCTCCAAGTGGCCTCTACTTCTCTGCTCTTCTCCCTCTCTCTGCCTTTATACAATAAAAGCCTTAAAACCATGGATTGCCTCTTCTCATCTGGACCCACCACGCTGGAGCAATGGAGCAGGTCTTCCTCTAAAGAGGAGTGTGCATCTAATCCCCAGCTCCTGCCTTTACAGCCATGGTCACCACCAAGCCAAGCAAGCAGATGATCAAGCCAAGGATTCTGCTCCCTGTGGGAACCAGCTGGAGGGCTCTCCTCCCCACCATTTTCCCCTCAGCCACTTTTTCCCTCAGCCCGGGGCTAGAGCTAGCCCCTTCAGCTCCCACTCTGTTCTCAGCTCTTCCTCGGCATTGAGAGGCATCTGTAGTGCCCAGGAGCCTGGGAACCTGTCATCCTTGGCCTCTGAGCCTGCAGGCAGCGACATGAAGTGCACACAGTCAGAACTTCCTGCGTCCCTCCTCACCCAGCAGACCCAGCCCTGGGCTGGACATGAGACCCCATTTGGAGGAAATTGCTTTTTATTTTCTATTGAAGTAGTTAACCCCATATCTCCTAAACTGCATGTTCCCACCAATAAAGATTTTTTTTAAAAGAGGCCATGACCAAGCACACTCATGAGATCTATTTGGATTCTAGAACATTATTAGAGAATTCTTACAAAATTGTCTTAGTGGGGCTGAAAGGAGGATCTACTTGTTGATTTAGCAAAAATTTTGTGAGTAATTGTCTTCAGAGATAGACTCTCAGTGGCAAGCTCAGACATTTAAATAGCAACTGAGAAAAATACTTAGCTATTATATGTGGCCTTAATACAGCAGATTTAATTTTTAAACTTGTATTATCAGTTCATGTAAAACAAATTTTACCATGGTCCTAGATGAATAGTAATGTATTTTCTAATAAACCTTTGATTCGGGAATCTTTAACTGTGGTAAATGTTCCTGAATAAATCACTATTTTTTTTTCTGGTAAAGTTCAGGGTGCTTACGCTTTTACATGTGTAACCCTCCCCCACAGGAAAAAAAACATTATTTATTCATTGAACACAATCATTGGAAAGGGAAATATTTGTAAACATGGAAATATTTGAATAATGTTTCAGATCACAATTTTACCTTCATTGACCATATTTCAATAACATCATCGAAAACTGGAAGCTAAATAATGTGTTAATACTATTATAAAATGTTTACATGCAAATTTTAATATTCATCATGGATTTAGTCTTATGAGATTCAAAAATGAAGTCAACAAAGAAATGTTTATTTTTAACTAGATCACTAACATGCCTGTAAGCAATGTTCTATCTTTTCTCTTGTGATTACAACATAGAACAGATAAATGCAGGCCTTGATTTCTAATTGAATGAACCTGTATACTTGTGTGGAGGAGTATGTGAGAGTTAGAAGACAACTTGTTAGAGGATTGGTTCTCTGGTTTCTCCATAGGCTGGTGTAAGTGTCTTTAACCACCTTACCTTCTCAGTTCCTGGATTAATCCTATAATGTGGAAATTCTTGATTTTTTTCAAGGCACAAAGCCCATCTTTGCACAAAACAAAATAGAGTTTTAAATGAAAATGAAAGTAATCATAATGCCCAATTTGGCTGATTGTTGTTTTCTGCTAAGATGATATGTTTAGGGCCCCAGTGGGAGATGATGTGCAGTGACTTGATATGCCAGGGTGATGTGATACCCAGAGGATGCCTTCCTATTCTCAGAAAGGAAGAGGAGGGGAGGACTATGGTGGGCTGAAATCTGGATATAAAGTGTATACATACATTAATTAATTAATCAAAAGATGAAATTTGCCAAAATAGAAAAGACTATAAGACAGTTTGTCTTTCACCAGAACATGAGATTGGCTTTGATGCTTTAAACAATTTCACTATGATTTTTTGCAATTTCTTTATTGATAAAACAACTCAAAGTGAAGATATGAAGAATCATATTCTCTTTACAACTAATGAGACACTTCAGTGTTTTTAGAATGCCTTTTTAAGTAAAATATTGAACCATGGATGCATGTTTGCTTCATACCTATTATCACAACACAGGAGGACTACCTTAAACTTGAAGCAAATCAAGGCTACATAGTGAGACCCTGGCTCAAGAAAAAGAGAAAGACCAAGAAGTTATCATGGCAAAGGGACTATTTTGCCTTCCTAATTTACATAATAAATTTTCTTTATAAATTCAGAATTAGGTCAATCACAAAAGATAAAGTTTTAGTTATTCATATATCAATAAAATGATAGCTAATAACCTACTCGATGCAAAATGTATGCAGATATTACATATTGAAAATGCAGCAATGATCTTGAGTTTATCAAAATTTTCACAGAACTGTTTATAATGGAGGAAGATTACTTAACTATTTGAAATATATTGACTTCTAAGGAAAAAGTAAGCCATAATAGTATCTTGTATATAAGAAGCCATAATAGTATCTTGTATATAAGAAGTACTTTAATTAATTAGATATTTTCATATATTATTGACTTAGGATTTTGTTGTTGTAAAGAAACACCATGACTATGGCAACTCTTATAGTGGAAAACATTTAGCTGTGACTGGCTTTCAGCTTCAGAGTTTTAGCATAGGGATGTACAGGCAAACACAGTGCTGGAGAAAGAGCTGAGAGTTCTGCATCCAGATCAGCAGGTAGCAGTAAGAGAGAATGCCATATTGGACATAGCTAGAGCATCTGAGAGCTCAATGCTCACGCTCAGTGACACAATTCTTCCAATAATGCTGCACCTACTTCAACAAGGCCACACCTCCTAATAGTGACATTCCCTATGAACCTATGAATTCCATTTTCTCTCAAACCACAATTATCTAGGATGAATGATTTCCTGAGCTTCTCTTACCATCTCTTAATTTGAATTTACTCAACTTGTAAATTTAACAAGTTGGCAACTGAGAATGTCTTGTGAGTATTACTATCAAATTTTAAAAATTGAATTATTCTCTTTAAGGTTTTTGGGAGACCATTTCTCCTTAAATATTGTTATTTTATGCTTTAGTCTTTCAGTTATATCACTGTTTATTCTATGACCATCAGAACATCTTTATTTTCTGAAGCTCTAATAAGTACAATATGCCCCAGTATAGTTACTGCAAAATTTCATAGATGAAAATGATTCAAGCATATTTTATTCTGTGGCAAAGACTCCAGCAAGTAAGCTTATTTTAAAAAGCAAAAAATTAAAGTTACTTATTATCAGAATATACTCCCCAAATAACCAGCAAACACAGTGGTGAATTCCTGGAGGACTAAATTATACAGCATATACACACTTGGCTGTCAAAGGGTCAGAATATGTTGGGCTTTCTAATTATAAGCTCATGCTCAGATTATAACAACTTTGAAAGCCACTTTGTGCTAAATGTAAAGATATGGGTGAGGTTGTTTAGAGAAGAGTTAACAAATACAAAATCGTACTCTATTAAATTGAAGTAAATCAAATAGAAAAAATAATATGGACATTTCAAGGATTTTGTGATTATTAGTGCAGAGTTCTATCAGGCCTTCAAAGAAGACCTAGCTCCAGTTCTTCTTAAAGTATTCAACAAAATAGAATCTGAAGGTACACTACCCAATTCATTCTATGAAGCCACAATTACTCTGATACCTAAACCACATAAAGACACAACAAATATAGAGAACTTCAGACCAATTTCCCTCATGAATATCGATGCAAAAATACTCAACAAAATTCTCGCCAACCAAATCCAAGAACACATCAAAACGATCATCCATCATGACCAAGTAGGCTTCATCCCAGGAATGCAGGGATGGTTTAATATACGGAAATCCATCAACGTAATACACTATATAAACAAACTCAAAGGTAAAANCTATAGCATATGCCAGCAAGATAATGCTGAAAGGGAACGGATATAGCTGTCTTGTGGGAGGCTATACCAGTGCCTGGTAAACACAGAAGTGGATGCTCACAGTCAGCTATTAGTTGGAACACAGGACTCCCAAGGTAGGAGCTAGAGAAAATACCCAAGGAGCGGAAGGGGTCTTCAACCCTCTAGGTGGAAGAATAACTAACTAGTTCCCCCTGCGCTCATGTCTCTAGCTGCATATATGGAAGAAGATGGCCTAGTTGGCCATCATTTGGAGGAGAGGCCCCTTGGTCATACAGACTCTATATCCCCCAGTACAGGGGAATGCCAGGGCCATTACATGGGAGGGGGTGAGTAGGGGAACAGGGCGGGGACGTGGGAGGGTGAGGGAAAATTTCTGGATAACATGTGAAATGTAAATGAAGAAAATATCTAATAAAGAGAAAAAAAAAGAAATTATCAATAAAAATCTATATTTAATTCAATGGAAACAATTTGGTATTTAGCATCTGAGAATTCATTTTTTATCAAAGGCAATATTTTAAGTGTACAATTAGTATAATATATCTAGACAACTTTCTTTTTTGAAAAAAAATCTTTATAAAGTGAATATAAATACATACATGTATTTCAACGTGTGCACTGGGCTTCCAGGGCACAGGTCGGATTATCCATCACTCCAAGATCTATTCAGTGTCTAGACAACTTTCTAAACAGCTTAAGTCTGTGAAAGTCTCCCAGTTCTTTATTAAGTAGTTAACTGATGTAATCAATTTCTATTTTTTTGAAGTATCCAAACTGGCAAAGAAATTTAAAGGGAAGACTGTGCTAGATTGGGACAGACATTGTGGATCATTTGAGGCTTCCCCAGACAAGGAAATATTCACAGCACTTGAATATAAATATTTAGACAGATATAATAACAATAGCAAGCCTCTATCCACAGAGAGATAGGAAAGGAAAAATGTATATAATAAACACCACCTAGAGGATAAGCATTGCATGTGTTTCCCTTCATGAGTTTTACCCATACTCAGAGTGTACATAGCGCATTTTTAAAAAATGAGAAGGAAATAGAGAAAATGAAATCAACTCAGAGATTTGGAAATTAGATAGGTGACAGATGTCACTATAGAGGCTAAGAACAAGTGAATTATAAAAATGGAAAAGTGTGTTATTGCATGTTAGGTTTTCTCACCTCAAGGGAAAATAGCCAGCCAAAGTCATTTGACAAGTTTAGAGAATATCATTGTGGAGATATCAACAATATTTACATTAGCATGTTCATCCAGAGTAGTTTAATCTTTCTTGAAAAAATGTTTTGGAAGAGATCTTTAATGCTACTATTTTAAAGTTCAAATATTTATTTGATTTTAAGTAGAAAACAACTCACCACAAATCTTCCACTCAACAAATGTTTAAGTTAACCTTTTAGGGCTTCAATGTTTAATTGGCCTTGATATTAAGATGGTACCAAATCAGACATATAAATAGAACTATACTGAGCTTGAGGTTATTCAATTTCAATACAGTTTGTACTTTTTTAAAATACAAACATCACTATTAAAGATAAATAAAAGCTAGCAAAGTGGCACTTTGTGGCACTTTGTGATTTGTTTGAAGAACAATATTTCTGACACTCTTATACATGTGATTTAATGGGATAGCAAGGTCCCTTTTATTCTGCATTCAGCGCAGTTCCTAAAATACACTGAGCCAAGATTTCCACATGACTTCTTTTAAAGGATCTGTGCAATTGGAACTGTATTGCTAGATATGAGATTTTAATATCTAGACCAAATTCTTGGCATTTTAGTCATCTTTGTTGCCCTCTTCTGGCAACTTTGGTTATTTTTTTGTTATATATTTCAGTTTTCTCCAAGTATGCCTTTGAAATCTGTTTTAATTTGATTTTTCCTGGAAGAAATGTTGTAGAGAAGAGATAGAGAACATCTCCAGTGTCACTGCTGCAGGTCTGGCCTGTACTCTATTGATATTTGATATATAACCTAGCAACAACCATCCCATATTTGTGCAATTTTATCTTTTTATAACATTTACTTTTAACATTGTAAATCTCTGCTTTCATTCTCTGTGACATTTCTCTCTTTGGTAAACTTACTTTATTTGACAAATGAGATTCAGTGTTTACCTCTCTTTGATTAGGTTGAGGAAGATTCCTATCAGTACCCAAACCATATGCAGAAATATGCTGAGGTTGAAGTTCTGACATACTCTTCTCCACTCTGGCACATTAAAAAAAATGCAATTCAGTTAGAATAAAGCATTTGCATAACTGGTTATAAACCAATGTCTTAATATTTTTTGAGAATACACATCAAATGCTTCCATTTTAAGACTATACTCAAGAAAAAGAATTGATAAAAGCTGCAATCTATCAAATGTATTTTATGATCAAGATGCTTTCCTTCATCTGATTTTATACAACATTGTATTGTAAAAACCTTCAAGCATATTCTAAAGTCAAAGGAAATTTTTGGCAAGTATCCATATCTCTTCCATATTGACTCAACCACTATTATTGTATTGCATATATTAACATACACATATTTATACATCTATTTCCCTATGGAACTATTAATCCATCTTATTTATTATGCAATTGAAAGTAAATTTTAGAAACCAGAATATTACACAAAGAATTTCACTGCATCATTTAAAAATTACAGAGAGCTTGCTAATTGGGTGTTTTAAATTCAATTAAGAGTTAAGAAACCTAAGGCCTAGACAATTTGGGGATACTTCCTGGGCTACCTATTTAGGGATTTGTGGGGGAAGAGATGGTAACCCTACTCAGGCTAATAATCTTTTCATTTTCCACTAATTTAAAGAATCTCACAGAGTAGAATCAGAATTATCTTGTCGATTCACAGTTCAGATAATAAAAGAGCTATAAAAAGAAACTCAAATTAAAAATCACATTAAGTTAAAATAAAGAGTAGCTTAAGTATTTATATAGAAAACCCATGAATGACCTTCAATCTTGTCGAGACTACTACTATCTTGATAAAAATCTGTTTTGTTAATCATTCTAAATATCATTAATTATTTCATTTAAATCTCAGAATAATGAAGAAACAAGATAGAGGAACTCGTTCTATAAATGAGGAAACAGTGAACTTTGGTTTACTCAAAGTCCCAGAGTTATTAAAGGAAAGAGAATTGGAGTACATGTTCATTGATTGAGTACTTTGGAATAAGGGGCATGGAGTTAAGTGCTCAGTGGTTTAGAGAGCTTGTTACTCATTGAAAAGACCCAAGTTCAGTTCCCAGCACCTATGTTGGACAGTTCACTACTGTCTCTAACTTCAGTGTCAGGGTCATAGATTCCCTAGTCTAGCTTCTGTAGGCATTCACACTCACATGGTACACACAGACACACAGACACATAGGTAACAATGATAAATCTAACCAAAAAGCTTTGGGATAGGAAGATTACAGAGAATATTACAGGGACCTACATAGGTGTTACTTGTAATTATAATGCTTGGTTAGTGCCTCAAGGATTTTACTGATTATTATTATTATTATTATTATTATTATTATTATTATTATTGGCTGATAATATGGAATTCTTCATATTCATTTCAATTTACAAAATTATGTTGGTTAATATTTATTATATATACCACATACATAAACATATTAATATGCATGTATATACATATACTATATGATACCTTAAAGTATATGGAATAATGGCATAAAAATTGGAACTCTAAAATGACAAAATGGTTGGTGAGTTTAATCTTACTCTTTCTACAGACAAATACCTATGGCAGTTCAAACTGATGATTTTGTTGGAATTTGAAAGCAAACACATAAATATGAAGCAACCAGTATCAGACACTTCCCATTTAAAACTAATATTTCAATGTAACCTCATAATGCTTGGAAGGAAGGTTACATTATCTTGTCACGGAGGAATGATGAAGTAAAGTAGATGATAATTTTAATTAACTGATAGAAAATTTATGAGATTATACATTGATATTTAACCCTCATACTTCTAAAGTTCAGAAGCATTGAAAACCATAAAGGATAGAGTTTCTTTTATATCTTTTTATAAAAAATAAAGGTGATGCAGAAAGGCATACCAACTTTAACACTGTTTTAGCTCATTGGATTCAGTTAGCACAGCGTGAAATTTATGCCTAGTAACCAGATTCAACACCACAAACTTGTCCAAGTTATTTGATCTTTCTATGCCTCAGTAGTCTCAAATATGTGTGTTTTGGAAATGTTAGCTTGATGCTGAATTACAGTGTTAATGGGTAGGAAATAAATCATATACATTACATGCATAGTAAGTAGCATTCAATATTTCTTGATTCATTTATTGGTCACATGAGTGAGAAAAGTGAGAAAAGACATACTACTTTTCTCTGAAGTACTGAGAAATCTCTTACCTGTGATGATTTCCATTCTTCGTTGACTTCCCTTTACAGTAATGGACAATCTGAATTGCCACACCAACGATTATAGCCAGTGCTATTCCAGGCAATGTTGCTACTAAAACCAGGTCCAGAGTGTTCCAGAGTTGATCACATTTCTCCCCCATGTACCAGTAGTTTCCCCATTGGCCTCTGAAATTTGGACACCTAGATAGGAATAAAATAAATGTTTCACACAATAGGGGAATACAAGTTATCTCATAAGAGTGAATCAAACGTTTCATTGTTGGTCAAACATGAGACTTCTCCTTAATCTCTTCAGAGATTTATGTCATTCCATTTTTCTACTTGAGTGAGTGCTCTAAACCTTTCAAGTTTTGACACATTGAGTAATCATAGCAAAGCTGTGGGATTTCAGGATTTCCTAACCATCAACTAATGAAGATGCCACAATTAGTACATAAGAACAGGGAAAGAAGAAAAGCTGTCTTTTTTTTTTTTTCCTTTTTTAAAAATTTTATTAGAGAAATTCTTCATTTACATTTCAAGTGTTATCCCAAAAGTCCCCAATACCCACCCCCTGCCCTGCTCTCCTACCCTCCCCCTCCCACTATTTGGCCCTGGCATTCCCCTGTACTGGGGCATATAAACATTGCTAGACCAGGGGCCTTTCCTCCCAAATAATGGCCAACTAGGCCATCTTCTAATACATATGCAGCTAGAGACATGAGCTCTGGGGTTCTGATTAGTTCATATTGTTGTTT
>LR753343.1:1025070-1037372 GCA_902729485.2 Mus minutoides
GTCGCAGACCCCTACAGCTCTTGGGTACTCTCTAGCTCCTACATTGGGGACCCTGTGTTCTGCCCTATAGATGGTTGTGAGCATCCACTTCTGTATTTGTCAGGGACTGTCAAAGCCTGCCAGGAGACAGCTATATCAGGGTCCCTTCAGCAATATCCTGATGGTGTGTGCAGTAGTGTCTGCATTTGGTGGCTGATTAAGTGTGCTTTCAAAACTATCCACATTTTGTGTACTAATCCTATCTACATTCTACTTTGACTACTTCAGCTTTCTGGCTTCTGTTAAAAAAAAAAAAAAAAGACTTATATTCAGTATAAGCTGCCAGTTCTGTAGAGGGCAGACCAGGTTCCTCCCACTCACTAACTTCTTCAGGAAAGAATACAATTTAACAGACTAAAATGTACCACACCACAAGAAATGCAAGAAGAAATAAGAGAAGAGAATAGGCTGCCAGAAAAATATGTCTGCCCCCATCCTTCCCATGGCTCCAGAGTTTCCTTTTTTATTTTTATTTTTGATAGAAGTGACTCATTTGTGAATTACATGTGTTTCATAAGTCTTGGAATGCAACCAAATAATGTGAATATGGTTCTCTGGTGCATAGACTAAAATCTGGTGTAGCATATAGAACCATAGAAATGTCTCTGGGTTAGTGAAGTCAAAAGAATATGAATTTTTATCCCTCCCCTGGAATTGACTGGAGGATAAGTTTGCTGGGATAGTGTCTTCAGGGATAATGCCTCCACAAGACTGATATGAGATTACCCAGTTGTACAATAAAGGCAGTCAGTAAGACAAGCTACTTGCAGCCTTTTTGTGTTATTCCAAAACACTAACTATAACTGTCATGGTTGACATGAAGGAGCTAACTCGAATGTTATAAACATTTATAGCACCAACTGTCTGTGATTCTTTTTTAAAAATGTATCTGCCAGTTACAACCTAATAGTCATCTACTAATAAGATGAGCCTTTTAGTATGCAATATACATGCACCCATTTAAAGAGGTCAAAGAACCGTTTTCTTATATCTTATCCACCTGCCTGTATTTCATCCTTGGGAAAAATTTTGGTGAGAATATATTTCTTTACCTAGCAGTAAATCCCAAATGAACTATCTATCTTACAATAATATTTCACTCATTCAACATGTATTGACTATGTACTAAGTATTATTTCAGATATTTGTGATACACTGCTAAATAAAATAAAATAATCCATATTCTCAGTTGACATAAAATGTAGCAGAGAGAGGGGGGGAGAAAAAGTAAGCAAAATTAGTAATTTATCTACATGCTTAAATTTGAGAAGTGCTATGGGGTTAAGTAAGTAGAAGTAGCTAAGGGGTGTTGATACCATTAATATATTTTCCAACTAACACTGACCTTTCTAATACAGCTTCTGGGAAATGAGATTTTAAAATGTGGGTTATGTTGAAAACATGGTCGAAATATAGAATAAGTACAAAACATTTATTATACAGCATGATGAATGTATTTAATGATTATATACTATCATCTTGAAAACTACTAAGTGTAAATATGCTTTCATCCAAAAAGATGAGGTCATGCATGTGATAATTAACTAGATTTAACCAAATTGTGGTGAATGTGTATTTAAAAGTCCCATATTTTACATAATAAATACAGAGATTCATGTGCCAAGTAAATGAATGAATATTTATATAAAGATTTTATTCCATAATTACATTAAGAAACAAAGAATTTTGCATACTACTCAAGACTACTGTGTGAAATACAAAGAAATATTTGAAGTGTTTAGAACTGTAACTGTCTCAGACTCTGCTCTGAAATAATATTTCATTTCTTATCCATGGCCTCATGGTGCTAAGGGTAACCCAAGCCCTCATTTTACTTAACCTATCAACAGCAATTGGCATGGCTGACCACTCTCCCTTCATTGAATTTTCACATGGCTTCCAAAACACACATTTATTTATGTACTTTTCCAGTTCATTGATTGTCTCTAAATTACCTTTCTTAGTTTCTTGTCTTCAGCAATCTACTCAAAGGTTGGAGTGTTTCATGTATACCATTAATGTTATTAGATTTGTATGCTTACCTTGGAATACTTATAGAATCTAGGAAACTAAAAAAGACCAGAGAGAAGAGAAAGATCTTAAGAGAATGGAATAATGGACCACAGATTATGTGAACTGGGGAATAAGGGAATACAGGTTTATGTAGAAAAAGGAATGGAAGAAAAAGGCAGAGGAGAGGGTAGGGGAAGGGATAACTAACAAGAATGTTTGAAAAGCCAGGCATACTGGAACATGCCTTTAATTAAGCACTTGAGTGGCAGAGACAGAGACAGAGACAGGGTCAGGGGTGAGGAGCAAGGGCATGGGCACGGGCAGAGACAGAGACAGGGGCAGGCTGCTGTCTGTGAGTCTGAGGCCAACCTGGTCTACATAGTGAGTTTGATGACAGCCAGAACTAATAGTGAGACAATGAATAATTAATAATAATAATTATTATTATTTGAAAAAGTTATATAGAAATGTATTACATACACATGAGAGGTGAGAGAGAGAATTTAAATGAAATTTTAATTGAAATCACCCTTTTACAGAGAATTATGCTATTTCTAGAAGATAAAGGTTGCCAAGGTAAAAGCCCAGTGCCAAGAGTGGGATACCTCCCTTCTGGTTGGTGCTCAGAGGTGACCTAGAAATTCCCAAAACAGGTTATCAATATTGCTTTTTGTGGCCAACCAGAACTTATTGGTAAGACTTTATTATTGAAAAAAAAAAAAAACACATCCTTTCCTCACAGGACATAGAAAAATCAAGTTGATGCTGATTTGGAAACTTCTTCCTTGCTGGGTCAGTTTCATAGTATCTGAAGGTACTGTGTAAGCTACTTTGAGGGATAAAGTCATCAAGAGTTTCACCTAGTTGTAAACTTCAACAATGACAGATGCAGCAGAATATGTCAGTGGATACAAGAGTGGCACAGATGCTATGGAAGTAATTCACCTTGTTTGATTGTATTTAAGGCCCAACGCACAGTTGAAGACACATGACTAATACTAAACTCTGGCCAAGAACCCATGATTAGGGAGCTCACAGGCCCCAGTGTGAATCTACCATTCTTATTTTGCTAAATGGAAACAGCATCAAACTGTCCTCTGTATTAAAATCTCTCTATGCATAGATTAGTATACATCTAATTTACCAAATACACATCTGACAGTAGGTTACTATTTACAGTATATAAACAACTAAAATAAAAACCCAAGAATCAATAAATCAATTTAAAATGAGATACATAACTACGGTTCTCAAAAGATGAAATGCAATTGGCTCAAAAATACTTCAGTATCAATAATCATCTAGAATAAGCAAATTGAAACTACTTTGTGATTTCATCTTTACCCCAGTCACAATAGCCACTCACGCACATACTCAAAGATCTCTATAGCCTTCCGTGGAAGTACTTGTTCATCCATGTTTATTGCTGCTCTACTCATGGTAGCTAGAAATTGGAAACAGCTGAGACTTCCATCAACAGGTGAATAGAAAATAAAAGTGTGGTATACTTGCACAATTGGATATTATTCAACTGTTAAGAAAAAGTGAAATTTGCAGGTAGAATGGATGCAGTTAGAAAATCATCCCAGGTGAGGTAATCCAGACTCCCAAAGACCATTTTTTAAATGTTTGTTAGCTGTTTACATTTCATCTATGAACTTGTCCAGTTCTGCACACTACTTTTAATTGGGTTGGTTTTCTTTTTTGACATTTAGACTTCTTTTAGTTTACATAAATTTTAGACACTAATCTTCTATCTAATGCATAGATAGTGAAGGTTTTTCATTGGTGTAGTTGTTTTTGGTTTTGTTTTCTATTCTGTAGGTTGGCAGTGACCATTTCTTTGCAGTTTATTTGATTGTTAATACCCACCTGGCTACAGATAAAAGAATAAGAAAATTAAAGAATAAATTATAATCTAAAGTCGACAGTCTCAGTGTATGGTGGTACATACTTGTAATCTCAGAACTCTGCATGCAGAGACAAGAGGTCACAAGCTCAAGGCTATCCTGGGATACACAGCTAGATTTTGACTCTCAAACAAGGAAATAAATAATTTCCCCTCCCTTGGTTTCTTAAATGACTAAGAAAATGGTGAATGAAGGAGTCAAAATTTAAATTCCATATTATTTCTTTGAGGGAAAGAATGAGAAGAGAAAAATGGGTGCTGGCTCCTTTCTTATAACCAGAACAGCATGCAAGGACTTGGCATATCTGGGAAGAGAAAAATGAGGAAGAACATGAGACTCAAGTGAATCTCTCTCTCTCTCTCTCTCTCTCTCTCTCTCTCTCTCTCTCTCTCTCTCTCTCTCTCTCTCTCTCACACACACACACACACACACACACACACACACACACACACACACAAGCTTTGCTTTATGCCTGCCAACTAACCAAAGACAAAGAAAAAGCAGAACACATGAAAAAATAATGAAAAGTCTTCATGATCAAAAAACCACAGCTGGTCAAGTTTATACTCTCTAGAAATGTTAAATACTACAAAAGCTTAATCATTTAGCTCCTTGAGAATCTGCCTGGATGATTGGTCTCTGAGATAGGGAAGAAATGAAGCAGACAAAATAGTAATATTATTGTACATCCATCCCTAGGCATCATGTTCATAATGGCTGTCAAATCTAAGGAAATATTACCCTTACTTAATGGATTATCTTGGGAAGGAGGGAAGTATGACCAACTGATCAGGATCTTCCAATATAAGAACAATCCCTGTGGGAAAACAGAGGATGGAAGGAAGGATATTCTGCAAAAATTGAGCATTTAATGGCAGTACTCAAGTCTTTCAGGGGTATGATAAAGCCATTTTTATAGATGCAATGAAAAATAGCTGTTACAAAATGTTCATTGGTGATTTTTAATCTGTTTTCTTCTGCACTCTTTACCCTGATAGTAGGCCAGTATTTTTATTGCGTGGGTATGGCTACTGTGTGCCTGGGAAATAGAAAATGTGGCCAAGATAGTGTGTGACTTGTCACAAGACTTGATAGGAAAAAGAAGCAAAGAAGAATAAAAGTGGCAGGAAGGGTAAAGGCCAGTTAAGATAACAAGAAAGCAGATGTATTATGATTTATTTTCTTCTGACAGCCTCAAATGCAATCTTGGTAGTTTTATAGAAGGAACTTAGGTCCAAATAATAATTACAAGAATTTGATCCCCAGAGAGGAAGAAGAGCTTCCATATTCCAGCATTGCTGGATGCTAAGCCTAGGTTTTCCTAACTTGACATGCATGCTTAAGAGTGGGGCCATGGTTGCTTCAAATTGATGCCTGCAAGGGGGATCCAAATGCTTTACATGATTGTGATTAAACCTCTTCAGTTCTTGAAAACTAGGATAGATAGTCTGTAAAGGTGGACATTACAAAGTTCCGTGGGGAATTTAGACACAAGGACCAGGAAGCAAGTTCTGGCATAGGGAGGGAAAAGCAAGGCACACCCTGCTGCCAGGTAGCAGAAGCTTTCAGGTGGATAGCTAAGAAGGGAAGGCCATAAAATGAAGTACTGTGGAGTGTTATAAACTGCCCACAGCATCTTCCAAAGTCCTGAATTACCATTGAGAAAGATGAGTGCAACTTTGAGACTAACGATTGACTACTTGGAAGTAAGTATTTCTTATTTCTGTTACAATACCTAACATTTCTCTGGTACAGGGATGGGGGGAATACCCTCCCTTAGCTTTTCCAGCACATCTTTGAATTAAATACATAATATTGAATTACCTTCATTTGGGAAAAAGAATGCATATTCCTAACTGATATCATCTGGTTCCATATGGTTCCATTACATACATAAACACACACACACACACACACACACACACACACACACACACACACACACACACATACATATGCATTATGAGCATATGCATGTGTGTGTGTGTGTGTGTGTGTGTGTGTGTGTGTGTGTGTGTGTGTGTGTGTGTGTAAAGCTAATTCTCTGTCATAAAACATACAAGCTATCCTTTCAGGGATTATTTATATAGTTTGTTATTAATTCTTAGTTAATGATCATTCACTTACATATAAAGTAATAGATTATCTACTTCAAGATTCAGGGTCTTGGGCCATCTACACAATTCCTAGGTATGGTAGCTTCATCAGTTATAACCAGCTTAATTTCAGGCAACTTGCAACATTATATACAAACCTTTCAAATATCAGGATGCTATGACTTTTGCAGGCTTTTATATGGCTCCTAGGCTATATTTGCTCTTCATATTTTTCTTACAGAGATAATTACACAATACCAGGCTTTGAGAATTGCCAGGTAAGCCAGTAAAATTAGAGGTTACCTATGTGGCATGAATTAAGCTTTGAAATAAGGGTAAGAACAAGGGGTACACTTGGCTTTTTGTAACAGCTGAGAAAAGGAACTGAGGTTAGATGTACACTATTATAACTGGAGTTTCTGATAGTGCTTACTACAGACAGGACCACTGAGTCTTTGTTAGCCACAGTGTGAACCATATTACTCATATATTGGGTAGGTAAATGCCTCATTTCATCACCTCCAATATGCTATAAGGTAGACCTGTAAGTAAGTTGCAGTCAATATACATAACAGGCCTTTTGTGTCATTTTCAATAGTTATTGACTCCCAAGATGTAGTTGTTTTCTATTGAACTGTATCACCACCATCCTGCCTCTAGTGATTTTCCCAGCACTTATGGTCTGAAAAATTTAAGAGGGGTTAACTTGTAAACCAGGAAGTGCTTGCTATATGGACGTTTGAACAGTGGGAAGCAAAATATCAGGACTTACCGTGTAGTACAGCTCACTATTGATGCTACCCATATTAAGAGTAAATTTAAAAGACACAACAGCTAATGGCCAGAGTTGAATGGCCAGGGTAGTATGGCTGCTAGTACCACAAGGGCCTGGGGTACTGGTTATTTTAATAGCCATTGTACTAATCAATCAATCAATGTACCAATTGCCCCAACACTCTGGATGGCATAATGATATATAAAATATTTTAACTACACTTCCTGGTTCAGAGGTTATTAATATGGAAGTGTGGCATATTAGTACCTGCCTCTGATTAACAACAGACTGGATATTCATTATTTTGGGCATGATAAGCACTATTGTGCTGGGGCACTTTTTATCTACTATGTAACTCACAGAAAGCAGAGCTAGAATGAAAAAAATAAAACAAGCTTCTTAACCTAAAACCTATAGAATTGGAGAGATGACACGGCAGTTAAGAGCACTTGCTGTTCTTGAAGAAGACTGGGGTTCAGTTCTTGGCACCTACGTGGCAGCTCACAACCATCTGTCACTCCAGTTCCGACTTCATTTTTTGGCTTCTCTAGGCACTACAAACCTGTTGGATATGCATACATGCAGCAAAATACTCATATACATGAAGTAAAAATTAACTCTTTAAAAAATAAACAAATGCAGTGTTGGAAAGATGGCTCAGCAGTTATGAATACTGGCTTCTCTTCCAGAGGATCCAGATTCAATTCTTAGCACCCACATAGCATGTCACAACTATCTATAGCTCCGGTTCTAGAGTATCTTATACTCTCACATAGATATACATGCAAGTAAAACACCAATGCATATACAATAAAAATAAATCATTAAGAAAACAAATACATAACTTTCATTGGTCAAATTCATCTTGGATTGAACTCCTTGAATAACTAACAAATTTAAATTTTCATGTAGCTACTATGGGTGGTTATGGGTTTTGACTTTTGATACAAAGACCTGTGTCCAAGGTATATATGCAAGTGTTACACAGGAAAGTTGATGAATAGGCAAATGTTTCTGTTCTGAACACAAAAAGCATTATAATGATTATATTCCTTGGATGGGTCAGCTAAGTTTTGCCAGAGTGTAAAGAATCTCCAGCCTTTGTAATGTTTTTTATTGATCTTGCTGGACATTAGAGTTCTTATCAAAGCTTACAGACTGAATGTGTCAAAGAAAATACATTAGAATACTATAGCTGCATTCTTAATCTGATACATTATTTTATATTTAATTTTAGATATCATTCACAGGCCCTATCCTGTTGGCCAGCACCACCCCTGCCAATGTGTATCTAACAAGAATTATGCCACAGTATTACCTAAATGTACACAGGATGACATACACTTACCTTTACAATTTGCTACTAAACATTCACTGTTCTACCCATTTCTGAAATATTACTATTTTTGCTGTTATCTATATAGCCAGTGGAATCGTAATACTTTATTGGCTATTGTCTTGAGTTACTGCACTCTGATCCAAGCAACTGCATTCCCTTACAAAAGATTAACTCAGTTGGGCTTCTTAACTGTTGTCTTCCTCTCACAGATTGTCACAAGACTGTCACCTGAGTGTCTATGTCTACATAAATGCCACCTTAATTGCACATAACCCCATGAAAAGCTAGAGTATATAAGCCAAGGAAAACTAGGGGAGAGAAGCCCCAGCTATGTGGCTACAGGGAAGCTCTCTTCCCTACTGGGGAAAGGTTTTCCAAGTACATCCTCTTGAGGGGAGGCATCATGTAAATAAGCCCTCACCTATGCTCTGTAAGGAAGCCTAATAAATTCATTGGTTCTCCACAGGGAACTTTGATGGAATTGTGCCTTAGCTCATCATCATGACTTTGGGAGTAGGGGTATTAAGTCTCTCCCTGAAAGATTTTTCTTATCAATAGATGTTTCTTTTATTCAAGAGATGATAAGACACTGATTTGGTTCCTGTGGCTTTTGGTGGAATGAACTTTTTTTTTTTTTAATTATCAAAACTGCTGGGATAGAGAGAAGGAGTGTAGGAAGAGACAGCTGGAATTGTAGAGGAGCCTTTGGGAGGTGTTGTGGAAGCCTAGTGCTGTGGGAACTTCCTGGAAAGTATGAAAATTATCCTAATAAGGATTCCTAGTAGTGGGGTATACTGAGTCTGAACTGGCTGTCTCCTACAGCCAGTCAAGGCTTCCAATGGTGGGACTGAATTGTATTCAGTTGAGCTGTTGCCTAAGGGAGTCACATAGAAGTCTCCAAACTGCTCAGGCTGTTGCTAAGACAAAGAGTTGGTTGCTATCTGTAAACTGACAGTTGGTTCCCATCGCCAAGAACAACACCTACACACAATTCATTGAACATGGAAAAGTAAAGCTGGTGTCTACATGGATCCTTCATCCCTACTTTTTAGTCTCTTTGGTATGGGAAGGTACTCTGCAAGCTAATGAAAGATAAGCATAAATACCAAACCAGAAAAAAAATATGACCAGCAATCTGTCCTTCCTGCTCCCAACCTCCAGAACAGCTGAGAATATATATACATGCCATCAGGGCCAGCTTCAATGACTTACTGTTTAAAATCACTTTTCATTGTACTTACTATGAGTCCGGTTTTTTGTAGTACTCAGTAAGTACTTCTATTCAGTGATTGGTTCATTGAATAAACCCTTATAAAGAAGAAAAATAAAATAGTACATGTATGGAGATGAAAGAATATTCGTTTAGAATTTCTAGAGCATATTCCACCTGCATTTTCCAACTGTATACTTTTTTTTTTCAAACTTCAGAGCCCTGCCTGTAAGTGGTTATGCTATTGTACATGTTAATTATTTGTTCCTTGCTGGCTATACTTTCTTTAGTCAATGAGGCAAAATTTCTTATTTATATGATAGCTTTTCTTCCAATCACTCTCATTTTGGGGGTTAAAAAATAGAAAATTTGTTTAAATTTTTAAAAATATTTTAATAACTGGAAAAAAAGAAAGGCTGTCACATGTCATAGTACATGTAAAGCATATTTTGATTTACAAACAAAACATCGTTATTCATTATTGAATAAAATTATACACACCTAATTTTCCTTGCTTGTTAGAGTAATAAAACAGTTTACTAATGAGTATATATAATCTAGCTATAAAGCGTCTATCTGCAGAAAGCAAATCTGAATGCTATTCATCTCATAAAATCAAAAGAAACCATCTCATTTTTAATTTTTAAAAGTTCATTAATTTTTATATTTTAGAAAAAAACACAACCATTGTCCTATGTGTATAGGAGCTGTTTCATATTACATTATTATTTTAAAGTGTTACATCATTGTATATATGAAAGAAAGAAACAAAAAAAACCAAATGAAATTACTTACAATATACCATGTTTTCTTTTTCTAGTGCATAAATACTACTTACTTGCAGAAAGGTTTGCCATCCTTGCATGCACAAGCACTAGACTCTGGGCAGAAACCTGTTGTGTTTCCTAGACAATCGTTAAAGCCTTTCACAGATGTACAGTTGGCTGTAAACAGTAAAATTCAAAAACCATTTTAACAACAGAAAATAATGTTTCAAATGTTTATACTATACATGTGCAATGTTCTAAATGTTAAGAAAATTGTTCATGTGGGATGGAGAAGGTGGGACCAGACATGAGAGTGGAAATGACGGAATTATCTTTTCATTAAAGAAAAAGAATTTTAAAATAAAAAAAATAAAAATAAGTTTGTGCTACTTTAAGATTTTCCAGATATCATATTGATAAGGATTAGTCCTTAAAATTCAAGATGACTATCCAAACATCATCTGCTTATAATAGTTTATTCTCTTTATTTTGAAAATATGGTTTTATAAAGATCCATATAGCATTATGAACAAAAGGACATCTAATGTTCTTTTAGAGCAAAGGTGAGCATGATCTGGATAAGGAACAAAACCAGCGTAACTAATGGTAGAGGTAGTAACCAACTGGCATGCTTAACCTCAGTTTACTCTTGTTATCTCTAGAAAAACAACTGCATCCCCTCCCCTTCAAAGAGACAGAAAAAAATCAAAAGGGCCAGAAGAATGAATAGAAATATGTAGTGGGGGACGGGGGGGGGGGAAACAAGGGAGGGGCAGAACACCAGGGATGTGAGAGGCTCCAAGGACTCAATGGGAATGCTATTACCTGAAATGCCCAACAGCAATGAGATAGAACCTATGGAGACCATATCCAGGGGATAGACATGGTCCCCAATTGAGGTATGGGGCCATCCACCCATCTCAAAATTTTTAACCCAGAATTGTTCCTGTCTAAAAAAAAAAAAAAAAAAAAAAAAAAAAAAAAATGCAGGATCAAACATGGAACAGAGACTGAAGGAAAGGCCATCAAGAGACTGTCCCACCTGGGGATTCATCCCTTTTGCAGACACCAAACCCAGTCACTATTGCTGATGCCAAGAAGTGCTTGCTGACAGGAGCCTTATGTAACTGTCTCCTGAGAGGCTCTGCTGAACCTGACCAATACAGATGCAGATATTCACAGCCAACCATTGGACTGAGCACGGGGACCCCAATTGAGGAGTTAGAAATAGGACTGAAGAAGCTGAAGTGGATTGCAACCCCATAGGAAGAACAACAATATCAAGTAACCAGAGATTCCCCCCATCCCCCGAGTTCCCAGGGAGTAAACCACCAACCAAAGAATATACAGCTACATATGTAGCGGAGAACTGCATTATCTGGCATCAATGGGAGGGGAGGTGTTTGGTTCTGTAAAGGCTTGATGCCCCATAGAAGGAGGATGCTAGAGAGGTGAGGCAGGAATAGATAGATGGGTGGGAGAGCACCCTCTTAGAGGCAATGGGGAGGGGGATGAGGTAGGGGATTCGTGGAAGGGATACCAGAAAAGGGGATGTTTGAAATACAAACAAAATTTTATTTTTTTTAAAAAAAGACACTGATTTACAAAGGCAGATTAAAGAAAACCATTGGATGTGTCTCTGACACTTTTTTCTTGCTCTTAGAATTATTTTCCTCCTTTTGCCTTGTCCATCCTAGATATGAGGGCTTTTGCCATATCTAATCATATCTTGTCATGTTTGGTTGGTGGCCTTCTCTTTTCTAAAGGGAAATGGAGGGGAGTGAGTCTGAGGAGAGAGGAGCTGGAAGGAGTGGAGGGAGGGGAAACTGTAGGTGGGGTGTATTGTATGAGAGAAGAATATATTTTCAACAACAACAACAACAACAATAATAATAATAATAATAATAATAATAATAATAATAATAATAATAATAAAATCTCCCAACTAGTAAGCCACAGAAAGTAACACAACAGGCACTTCATCTTCAACACATACTGTTTTATCCCAAGGCCTCCATAGACACTTATTCTGCCTAAGATATGTCTCAGTAACATCCCAATAAGAACGGAGAAAAAGGCTAGTCTAAAAACAAGTGAAAAGCACTTGTTACAAATCTCAAGATGTATAAAGCACAAAAATCTTAATCCCAGAA
>LR753343.1:1037472-1058393 GCA_902729485.2 Mus minutoides
ATATATATATATATATATATATATATATTACTGAAAGGAACAAAAGAGAAACATCACTAAATATAATGGCATTTGTAAGCAAAACTAAAAAGTAATGTAATACTTTGAAGGTTTGATTCTCATTTTTTCTAATATGAAAGCAACTTCAACTGTCCAAAATGTTCCCTCTAACTTAACATTATAGAAATCCCCACAATTACTGAGGCAAAGATTGCTGCTTAGTGAAACTGTGGCCACATCTGTTTTTACCAGGCAATGTTTAGAAAAAGAAATATAGTTCTTGCCTTGGCAACAATATTAGGTTTTATTTTATAGACAGATATGAATACTTAATCTATTTCTTTAACCACCACTTCAAAGTAATCCATGTGATTTGACTATATCAAATAATTACATAACTGAATATATTGCAGATTGAAATTTTTCTAAAAATAAATTACAACTTTATGACATTCTGAGAAACAAATTATTAAATGTAAGTGGCTTAAACCAATTACCAGCATCCTGAAAATAAAATTTTTACTTATTTCCCCACACAATTTTTCACCTAAGAGAATTTTTCCCTAAGACATCAGAAACAAATATGTTAGTTTCAGAAGAAAAAAAAAATCCCTTCAGAAAGTAAACAACTCCAATAAAGGAGATACTTTCAAAATTTACATATTTTCAATAACAGCTTTTTGCCTAGAATGCTGGTTAATTCCTTAGGCTTGGACACTGAAACCCAATTACTTTAACCTATAGAAATAAAGCAAGTAAAATTTTCTTACGTTGTGAGCAATGTGCCATCAAAAACCAGGAGATGAACAGCAGCTGAGTCAGCATAAATGTGCAATCTGCCATTATGAGAGAAAAGCAGAAATCTAAGCAGTGTTAACAACTGAACTTAGGTCTCCTGCAGTTACGATAGCCAGCTGCTGAACTGAGATTGTGCGTGGCTTATATAGGAGACATGTGAAGATGGATTTTGAACTTTTCCCTTACAGCCTGTGTAAACTGCTAATTAACTTTTCATTGTAGATTTATTGCTTGCCTGTCTCCACAGTTTCTACTTCTCAGAATACAAGTGATTTGTTTATGAACTGCATACTGTTTGTGTTTATTCTCAACTCTGTGCCATTTCCTAAAACTGTTTGTCTTTCTACTAGGTTTCATAATGTTTTTCTATTGCCAAAGAAGAGTCTTTACTTGGAATATATTTCTATGAATACATTTTTCAACACTGCTTAGAGTAAGAGATCTTTGACTTCAGGACTACAGGGACTTCTAAGCAAGAATCAGAAGACACAATTGTGTAGTATTGCCAATAAGAAAAAGAGAAATTAGAAAGAGGAATAAAGACAGAAGCAGATAAGGAGAGCTGTGAGGAAGAGAACATAAATCAATAACAAGTAAAGCATTACCCAGGCAGCAAACACACACGTAAAAAGGTTGGGACAGTTTTCTTGTTCATAGGCAATACTGAGAAAAACAAATAGTTTCTGGCTTGGAAAACATTTTAGGATTTATTTTTTAGGCAGATATAATTGTATTGTTTATTTCTTCAGCCATTACTTTAGAGAATATTTTATGTGCTAATTCCTGTTTGGAATCTCATTGCTTTATTTTATTTTCGACCCCTGCTTTCCAGGTACCAATAAAATAATAATACTATGAGCTCCAGGTTGAAACTTCTTGTTACCATGAATAAAAATATGATACCCAGTAAAAGCATCATTTACTTGGTGCACTCTGATTCAATATAATTTATATATTCTTAACATTTTTATTTAATATTTTAAGAGCAAGCTATTTATTTTATAATACCATGGCAATTAAATATTTGAGTACTTTATGGTATTATTATGCTACTATAAAAATATAAATACCTATTTTGAGTATAAGCGAATTTATTTATTTGGATCTATTATGGATAAAGTCAAGGTCTTGCATGCACATAGTAAAATTTCACATGTTATAAATACATAATTTAGCCGGGCATGGTGGCACACGCCTTTAATCCCAGCACTCAGGAGGCAGAGGCAGGTAGATTTCTGAGTTCGAGGCCAGCCTGGTCTACAGAGTGAGTTCCAAGACAGCCAGGGCTATACACAGAAACCCTGTCTCTAAAAAAAAAAAACATACATACATACATACATACATACATACATACATACATACATACATGCATACATAAATACACACATAATTTAATTTTTTTCCTAGTCTGTGAGTTTCCTCTACAATATTCACTGCATTCTTTTTGAGATGGACACTCACTATATGGTCCAAGTTGACCTTAGACTCAGTGGTGATCCACCCAACACATCTTACTAAGTGTTGGGATGTGTCACCATACCTATTTTCTAGTGGACTTTAAGATGAATATCAGTTCTTCTTGGCTCAGAACTTATAAGTTACTGGTGTCATTAAAGAGTTCCGCTTATGTAGTCTAGTGACAGGTAACTGAGGCCTTCTACACACACTCTTCCTACAGCTCTGTCAGAAACAACCTTTTCCCATTAAATCAAAATCCCCTTTCCTGAAACTTCCAGTCAGTAAGGAACAAATTGATTATGATCTACTTTGAAAGTTCTGACATAAAGTGAAACTCTGTAAATACAAAAGCACTAAGTCTTGGGGAGGGAAGGTTTAGAGCTCATGTATCCAATTCCATACAGATGCAGTTAATAACTGGTTCATCTATATCATTTTTAAGGCACAAACATTTGTTTCAAATTTTGTATAGTAAGCACACAGTGGTAGTTACACATACAATAAATTTCTCCTCAGTAACCTATTAAACACTATTCATGCTATGTAGAAACAAGAATTTCTAGTTATTTTTGTTATAGCCTATTTTGCAGCTAAGAGGAGGTGTATGGGAAAATCCAGAGAAATAACAGACTAAAAGAAAGCTTGATAAGGATTCTCAGAAAATTTTTCTTACCGTAAAGAAAGGGCTGCTGCCCTTTATGGCCCTTCCTTTTCCTCATTGCCTCAATCTTGGTGTGGCTGTAATGATGGAGCTGTATAAATTCACCAAGCTACCTTAAAACCCTAGCTTTTGCAGAATTAAAAAGGTGGACAAAAATATGTGTTTGAGTGACTGGATTGACCCTGAGATTGCCTTTCAGACTTTTTTTTTCTTTTTTGGTTTTTTGAGACAGGATTTCTCTGTGTAGCCCTGGCTGTTCTGGAACTCACTTTGTAGACCAGGCTGGCCTCGAACTCAGAAATTCGCCTGCCTCTGTCTCCCAAGTGCTGGGATTAAAGGCGTGCGCCACCATTGCCCAGCTAACTTCAGACTTCTTAACATGTGACATTTCCAAATAAACTTCTGTTGTTTAAACTACGTTTTGGTTGTTTGTTTTTGAGACAGGGGCTCACTGTGTAACTCTGCCTAGCCTGGAACTCACTGTGCAAATGGGACTTGTTTGAAGCTCACAAAGACCTTCTTGTCTCTATGCCTCAAGAAGTGGAATTAAAGTCAGGTGCCAAGAAGCTTAAACTAGTTTTAGTTGGGTGTTCTGATAGAGAATTTGTAGAAGAAAAGGACTGTAGTTGATATCAAATTAAAAGTAGACAGTAACATGGACTAACAAAAATACTTTTTTTATTATTACTTTTAATTTTTACAGTCCAGTCGTTGCCCTCTCCCCAGTCTGCCCCCCCACAGTTCCTCATCCCATTTCTCCTTTCCCCAGGTCTCCAAGAGGATGCTACCCCCCACCTCCATGTCTCCCTACTTCCTGGGGCCTCAGGTCTCTCAAGTGGGCATGTCTTTTCCCATTTAGGCCAGATCAGGAAGTCCTCTGCTGTACATGTGTTTGGGGCCTCAAACCAGTATGTGTGTTGGCGGCTCAATGTCTGAGAGATCTCAGAGGTCTGGGTTAGTTGAGACTACTGGTCTTCCTAAGGTGTTGCCTTCCTCCTCAGCTTCTTCCAGTCTTTCCCTAATTCAACCACAAGGGTTCCTGACTTCAGTACAATGGGTGCTTTTTAAAAACGTCTAGGAATAAGAGGTAAATATCCTATATTATAATAAGTTTTCTAAATATTTATTTCCTTACTTATATGAGTGTAATTGTGTGTACTTGTACTCCTGGATGATATTAGGTTATGTTTGTGTAGGCCAGAAGACAATTTGAAAAAGTCAATTCCCTTCTCCCAGGGAATCTCAGCAATCAAAACTCAGTCATCAGGCCGAAGAGTAAGTACCTTTCCCCACTGAGCCTTTCCACCAAGAGCTCATATATGCTATCACACCATAGACAAGTGTTGTTAACTTAGCGATTTAAAATAAAGACATAAGCACATTTAAATCTAAGGAGGTTAAAGATGGATCCAACTTTTTAAAAAATTGTAAAACAAGGAATTCAGTATGGTAAAGGACCATCCAATTTGAGACAGGGTTTCTCTGTGTAGCCCTGGCTGTCCTGGAACTCACTTTGTAGACCAGGCTGGCCTCGAACTCAGAAATCCGGACCATCCAATTTGAATAGACAAATATACTTAATTCTGTAAATGTACTGGTATTGTAACAAGCTTTCTTTCTGAATTGAAATATAACTTTTATCTCAATACATCAAAATACGCTATTAAAAAAAATCTATCCCAGTTCTGCTATTTGTTAACTGTGTGACTTTGGATAAGCTTTCTAACCTTCCTTCGCTTCAGTTTCCTCTTTTAAAACGTAGAGCTTCTTGGTTAAATACCATAAGTATGTGGTAATACTGACTGCAGAAGATAGCACAACACACTTTGTATGCAGGAAACAAAAAATAAAAATATAAACCTTTCTATTCCTGCTGACTAACTTAAATAGTTTCAGAAGGTGTTATGCAGGCTGCTAGGTAGAAAGCCATTGGTGGTATAAGCATAATATATATTGCATCATGTATATATAAGCTTGTATAAATTGCATGACACAATAATAATCTGCCTGGAAAGGTGTGCTAACTGGTGCAATGGTAGCAGGTCTGTTTTTTGCTGTAGCTAATTGTTTTCTTGATTGGGTATGTGCCTGCTCTACAGGAAAGATTTCATGCTTGCCACCATAAATCTGGTCAAAATCACATGACTCGGGATCTGATCAATCCTAGGCTGGAAACTTGTCATTCTTTTGCTAAATGTTCATGCTGTGGAACATCATTCTAATTGCTTATGTTTATAGTCATTGCATTATACTGCTCTTGACTTTGGTCAAAGAAGCTTTTTGTTACATTGGTTAGTGGTCTCTTTAGTAACTTTTAACTGGTCACAGTGCCAGGTATTAGTGACTGTGAGGATTGATAAGTTATAGGTGGGTAATCTGTATCAACCTCCCACCATTCAAGATTCAGGGACTATTGTAGAAAGATAATGGAAAAAAAACAAAGGGATAGCAGATGGGTAGAAGAGGTATGTACACATGGTATGGTTGCTGCATGCCTCAACTAACAGAATCTGTGGTTACCTACACAAAACCTACACAAAATCAAGCAAGCCAAAATTCAGTGGGCAAAGGAATCATAAGAACTAATCCCTCACTAAAGAACTATTGGCTGTTGATGGCTTCTAGGAAATAGAATATATTTCTTTGGGGGATGTGGCAAGTGGTAGGTTGCTTTTGTCACAACAGATGGACACACATCAGTGTGTATAGAGACAATATTAATTAGACTCAGGAATAACAAATAAATTAATAACATCAATATCAACATTGATAACAAAATAAAAAGGAGATCATGAAATTGGTGGGGTATGGGAACTAAGGGGAGTTGAAGAAAGATGGTAATAGATATAATCAATATACATATATAAATTCATGAAATTTTCAAAGAATTAAAAGTATCATGACTGCCTTCTGAAAGACCCAACAAGCAGCTGAAAGAGTCAGATGCAGATATTTGCACCCAACTAATGGACAGAAGCTGCTGACCCCTGTAGTTGCATTATTAAAAAAGTGGAAGAAGCTGAGGAGGAGGGAAACCCTGTAGGAGGACCAGCAGTCTCAATTAACCTGGGCCCCTGAGATCTCTCAATCACTGGGCTGGACAACCACCCAGGCAGCAAAGACCAGCTGATATGAGGCCTCCAACACATATGCAGCAGAGGACTGCTGGGTCTGGGTTCAATCATAGAAGATGCACCTAACCCTCAAGAGACTGGAGGTTGCAGAAAGTTTAGAAGTCTGGTGAGGTGGGGGATAGGGTGTGGGGACATCCTCATGGAGACAGATGGTTGGGGAGGAGGCATGGGATGTGGAACAGTCAAAGTATGGACCGGGAGAGGAATAAAATCTGTAAAATATAAATAAATAAATAAATAAATAAATAAATAAATAAATAAATGTAAAAAGTATTAAAAATAAAAGTGCAATTTATCATTACTACTCCATAAGTTACTGAGATGCTTAAACAAGTGATATTTTACTTATTAGGAACATTCTAAGTGCTCACTGAGTATGGCTGCTACTATTTTTTTTTTTATTTCATGGAATAAATATAATAAATACAATTCAGAACAAATGTTTTCTATTGGAATAAACATATAGTGCCACTTTTGCTTTGGCATTAAATGAACTGAACATCAAATTCAGGCAACAAATATCTAGATTGTAGATGAGAACAGAGAAAATTAAATGAAGGGCAAATATAAGTTCAAAATTATATACATCAAATGCTGCTAACCTTTAGAGGGGGTAGTCACTAAGGACTTGCAAAGAATAAGGAATGGTTAATAATGTGTTTCTTGATTGGGTTTTCACCTGTGTGAAAGTATCTATGTGTGAATATATAGTTTGTCAATGTAAAACTTAAGTTGAAATTCATTTTTAAAATGGGGCTTGAAATTCCTCATAGAAATATTATCAGTTTAATGTAACCTAAAATCAAATATTTTACTTTGAAAAGGTACTATGACTTTACATTTTAATGAGCTCTTTGAGAGCTTTGTGCAATGTAGTCATATTCTCCCCTTTCCCAGATTTTTCCTAAATCCACCCCATTTCCTTACCCACACAACTTTGTATCCTTATATTTATAAATCCTTTAAGACAAATTTGTACTTCCCAAATAGTACAACAGTAATTGGGTGTTTGGTCAGCTATTGTACCATGGTCAAATTATCAGGAGTTATACTCTTAGAGAAAACTGCATTTCCCTTTCTAAGAAATTAACAACTGGAAATGTCTCCAGGAATCTGGGTGTGATTTTAAACCCAGCTCCCTCCTCTACACTGAGATAGTATCGGGGTTGATTTTGCACAGGTTTTGTGCATATGGTTACAACCATTGGGGATTCATATGCACACCTGCTCTGCCTTACCCAAAATATAATGTTTTCTTGTAGTCATCCTCCTCTACCTCTTACACTCATTCCTACAAGTTTTCCAAAATGACCCATGAGGCATTGGATGAGAGGGTTGGTATACATGTTCAATTTTGAAGCTTGGTATTCTGTAATCTCTTATTCTCTGCACGTTGGCCAGTTGTGAGTCACTGTGTTAATCACAATCTACTAAAAATTGAAGCTTCTCAGATGGGGATTTAGAGATACATTGATCTATGACTATAATAAGTCATAAGGAGTTGGTTTAATGCTGTATTCCTTTAGCAGAACAATGGTGGTGGCCCAGTTTAGCCATAGGCTCTTGCTCCAATAATGATGGCAGGTATGCATTTCACCTTGCACAGTAGAAGTCCAATGAGAAAGTAGTAGTTTACTCCCTTGGTGTTTATTCTTTTTGTTGTTGTTGTTTGTTTGTTTGTTTTTGTTTTTTTCAACTTTTATTAGATATTTTCTTCATTTACATTTCAAGTGTTATCCAGAAAGTTCCCTATACCCTCCCCCCTCCCGGCCCTGCTTCCCTACCCTCCCCCACCCCTTGGCCCCAGCGTTCTCCTGTATTGGGGCATATAAAGTCTGCATGACCAAGGGGCCTCTCTTCCCACTGATGGCCAACTAGGCCATCCTCTTCTATATATGCAGCTAGAGACATGAGCTCAGGGAGTACTAGTTAGTTCATGGTTATTCTTCCACCTAGAGGGTTGAAGACCCCTTAAGCTCCTTGGGTACTTTCTCTAGCTCCTTCTTCCTTGGGAACCCTGTGTTCCATCTAATAGCTGACTGTGAGCTTCCACCTCCATGTTTGCCAGGCATTGGTATAGTCTCCCATGAGACAGCTATATCCTAGCCCTTTCAGCACCATCTTGCTGGCATATGCTATAGTGTCTATGTTTGGTGGCTGATTGTGGGATGGATCCCTGGCAGCTGCAGTCGTTGGGGCCATCCTTTAGATTCAGCTTCACACATGATCTCTTTAACTCTTTCAATGTGTGCTTTGTTCTTAATTCTAGGAAGGGGTGACGTGTCCACATTTTGATCTTCCTTCTTGAGTATCATGTGTTTAGTAAATTGTATCTTGGGTAGTCTAGGTTTCCGGGCTAATATCCACATATCAGTGGGTACATGTTATGTGAGTTCTTTTGTGAATGGGTTACTTCACTCAGGATGATGGCCTCCAGATCCATCCATTTGCCTAGGAATTTCATATATTTATTGTTTTTAATAGCTGAGTAGTACTCCATTGTGTAAATATACCAAATTTTTTGTATCCATTCCTCTGTTGAGGGACATCTGNGAGTAATTGTGGCTTCATAGAATGAATTGGGTAGTGTACCTTCAGATTCTATTTTGTTGAATACTTTGAGAAGAACTGGAACTAGGTCTTCTTTGAAGGTCTGATAGAACTCTGCACTAAACCCATCTGGTCCTGGGCTTTTTTTGGTTGGGAGACTATTAATGACTGCTTCTATTTCTTTAGGAGATATAGGGCTGTTGAGGTCATTAATCTGATCCTGGTTTAATTTTGGAACTTGGTATCTGTCTAGAAAATTATCCATTTCATCCAGATTTTCCAGTTTTTTTGAATATAACCTTTTGTAGAAGGATCTGATGGTGTTTTGGATTTCCTCAGGATCTGTTGTTATGACTCCCTTTTCATTTGTGATTTTGTTTATTCGGATGCTATCCCTGTGCCCTCTAGTGAGTCTGGCCAAGGGTTTGTCTATCTTGTTGACTTTTTCAAAGAACCAGCTCCTGGTTTGATTGATTCTTTGGATAGTTCTTTTTGTTTCCACATGGTTGATTTCACCCCTGAGTTTGATTATTTCCTGCCGTCTACACCTCTTAGGTGACTTTGCTTCCATTTGTTCTAGAGCTTGCAGATGTGCTGCCAAGCTACTGGTGTAAGCTCTCTCCATTTTTTTTTTTTGTAGGAACTCAGAGCTATGAATTTACCTCTCAGGAATGCTTTCATTGTGTCCCATAAATTTGGGTATGTTGTGGCTTCATTTTCATTAAACTCTAGAAAGTCTTTAATTTCTTTCTTTCTTTATTCCTTCCTTCATTGAGTAGATTGTTGTTCAGTTTCCAAGTGAATGATGGTGTTCTGCTACTTATGTTGTTATTGAAGAGCAGCCTTAGTCCATCGTGATCTGATAGGATGCATGGAACAATTTCAATATTTTTGAATCTGTTGAGGGCTGTTTTGTGGCCAATTATGTGATCAATTTTGGAGAAGGTGCCATGAGGTGCTGAGAAAAAGGTATATTCTTTTGTTTTAGGATGAAATATTCTGTAGATATCTGTTAAGTCCATTTGTTTCATAGCTTCCTTTAGTTCGACTGCATCTCTGTTTAGTTTCTGTTTCCAGGATCTGTCCATTGATGAGAGTGGGGTGTTGAAGTCTCCCACTATTATTGTGTGAGGTGCAATGTGTGTTTTAAGCTTTACTAAATTTTCATTAATGAAAGTGGCTGCCCTTGCATTTGGAGCATAGATATTCAGAATTGAAAGTTCCTCTTGGAAGATTTTGCCTTTGATGAATATGAAGCGCCCCTCTTTGTCTCTTTTGATAATTTTGGGTTGAAAGTCTATTTTATTCGATATTAGAATGGCTACCCCAGCTTTTTTCTTCAGGCCGTTTGCTTGGAATATTGTTTTCCAGCCTTTCACTCTGAGGTGGTTTCTGTAGTTTTTCCTGAGGTGTGTTTCTTGTAGACAACAAAATGCCGGGTCCTGTTTGTGTAGCCAGTCTGATAGTCTATGCCTTTTTATCGGAGAATTGAGTCCATTGATATTAAGCGATATTAAGGAACAGTAATTGTTGCTTCCTGTCATTTTTGTTTTTAGAGTTGGGATTCTGTTCTTGTGGCTGTCTCCTTTTAGGTTTGTTGAAGGATTACTTTCTTGCTTTCTCTAGGGCAGAGTTTCCATCCTTGTATTGGTGTTTTTCTGTTATTATCCTTTGAAGGGCTGGATTCGTGGAAAGATATTGTATGAATTTGAATTTGTCATGGAATTCTTTGGTTTCTCTGTCTATGGTAAATGAGAGTTTTGCTAGGTATAGTATCCTGGGCTGGCACTTGTGTTCTCTTAGTGTCTGTATCATCTCTGTCCATGATCTTCTGGCTTTCATAGTCTCTGGTGAGAAGTCTGGAGTAATTCTGATAGGCCTGCCCTTATATGTTACTTGACCTTTTTCCCTTGCTGCCTTTTATATTCTGTCTTTCTTTAGTGTGTTTGTTGTTCTGATTATTATGTGTCGGGAGGAATTTCTTTTCTGGTCCAGCCTATGCAGTTCTATAGGCTTCTTGTATGTTTATGGGCATCTCATTCTTTAGGTATGGAAAGTCTTCTTCTATTATTTTGTTGAAGACATTTGCTGGCCTCTACTCCTATTATCCTTAAGTTTGGTCTTCTCATTGTGTCCTGGATTTCCTGGATATTTTCGTTAGGATCTTTTTGCATTTAGCATTTTCTTTGATTGTCTTGTCTATGCTCCCTATAGAATCTTCTGTGCCTGAGATTCTCTCTTCTATCTCTTGTATTCTGTTGCTGATGCTCATATCTATGGTTCCTGATATTTTTCCTGTGGTTTCTATCTCCAGGGTTATTTCCTTTTGGTTTTTCTTAATTGTTTCTACTTCCATTTTTAGGTCCTGGATGGTTTTGTTCCATTCCATCACCTGTTTGGTATTGTTTTCCTGTAACTCTCTAAGTTTTTCCTCTTTAAATGCTTCTAGTTGTGTATCTGTGTTTTCCTGTATTTCCTTCTTATAGTCCTCCATCATCATCATGACCAGTAGTGAGTTTATATCCATGTCCTGCTTTTCTGGTGTGCTGTTGTATCTAGGACTTGATGTGGTGGGTGAGTTTGGGTCTGGTGATGGCAAGTACCTTTGGATTCTGTTGCTTCTGTTCTTATGCTTGCCTCCTGCCATCTCTGCCCGAGGAGACCTGGCATTGGTGCAGACCAGAAAGGACCCGCTGTTCTGCCCTGGGCCTTTATCAATCTCCTGGCTGATATCTCAAGTTCCATGAGATTGGGCCGGAACAGAGGCTGTGTTCCCCTGCTCACCTCAGGTCCCAAGATAGCTTGGGGAATCCTGTAACAGCCTAGGGGAGTGCACAGCACCTGTGGCCTGAGACAGAGCTGGTGCTCAGCTGGCTGGACCAGACCGGAAGGGAGGGGCTGTTCTGCCCTGGGCCACTATCAATCTCCCGGCTGGTGTCTCAGGTTCCACCAGATTGGGCTAGCACAGAGGCTTTGTCCCCCTGCTCATTTGAGGTCCCCAGATAGCTTGGAGGGTCCCGAAGGAGCCTAAGAGCATGCACAGTGCCTGAGGCCCGAGCCCCGAGCTCCTGATGTGATCTTAAAGTCCTGGGAGTTGCTGGGCTCAGAGGAAAGATGTTGGGGTGGAGGGTGCTCTGGCTGGGAGAGGCCCAGCCTCTAGTGGGGCAGAGTTATCGGATCCAGCCCCTGTGGGCAACTGCTGACCCCCTGCTCCCAACACCACCTCTGCACTGCACTCACACTTAACTCCTATGCAATCTTAAAGTCCTGGGGTGTGTGAAGTGCAGGATAGGCCCTAGCTGAGTCTGCTGGGCTCAGAGGAAAGATGGTGGGGTGGGGGGTGCTCTGGCTGGGAGAGGCCCAGCCTCTGTTGGGGAAGAGTTCTCGGATCCAGCCTCTGCAGGCAACTGCTGACCCACTGCTCCCAACACCACCTCTGTACTGCACTCACGCTTAACTCCGATGTGATCTTAAAGTCCTGGGGTGTGTGAAGCGCAGGGCAGGCCCTAGCTGCGTCTGCTGGGCTCAGAGGAAAGATGGCGGGTTGGGGGGTGTTCTGGCTGGGAGAGGCCCAGCCTCAGGTGGGGTGGAGTTCGCATATCCTGCCCCCACGGGCAACTGCTGACCCACTGCTCCCAACACCACCTCTGCACCGCACTCACACATAACCCCTATGTGATCTTAAAGTCCTGGGGTGTGTGAAGCGCAGGACAGGCCCTAGCTGTGTCTGCTGGGCTCAGAGGCGTGTTTATTCTATTCCAACAGTGGACATGTCTTCCAGACCAATCATTATTATAGCTCAGATATTTCATAGCTGAGTATATCCGATGATTACTTTTTTTTTTTCCTCTGGTAGCTTTCATAGCACCTTCTAACACTATGAATGCTAGTTGATAAGGGTGTAGGTGCCAGGAATGTGCCAGCTTGATTTTGTTTATTCTACAAATCAATAATATGGTTCCTTCAGCAATAGGGTGTTATCATCAAGTTCTGGAGGGTAACCAAAGGGCAGCAGCACTAGATAGTAATGTTTGGGGGTCTATGTTGTCACTGGGCAACTCCAAAAGTAATAAACAATTTCTGGCATGGAGCTTTTTCTTGGTAAACCCTGGTGTATAGTAGTGGTATTAATGCTCCTTATAGGGTATCTTTAATTTGACTCTACACACACACACACACACACACACACACACACACACACACACACACACACACACACACACACACACACACACACACACACACACACACACACACACACACACAATACTAAGGGCTAGAGAGATGGCTCAGTGGTTAAGAGCACTGACTGCTCTTCCAGAGGTCCTGAGTTCAATTCCCAGCAACCACATAGTGGCTCACAACCATCTGTAATAGGATCTGATGCACCCTTCTAGGGTGTGTCTGAAGACAGCTGCAGTGTACTCATATAAATAAAAATAAATAATTAAGAAAATACTGTGCAGAAGGAAGTTTCTATATGTGTTTTTTGAAAGGTTCTTAGAATTACTTATGCCTCCTCATACTCCCTCTTCTGCTCTACTCTGTGCTCCCCAACCCAGTTTAACCCTTCCTAATCACACATTCCTTTTTTATCCTTTATACCAGTGCATTCTATCTCCTCCCATCCAACCTCCCTCTCTATTGCCACTTAGTAATTTCCTGACCTCTATGGGAATTCCAAATGAAATCTACATATCCAAAGATTCAAAGTTAATATCCACAGATGAGAAAAAAAAATGTTATGTTTGTCTTTCTGGGTCTGGGTTACCTCACTCGGAGAATTTCATTTTTCTGAAAACCACATTTTCAACAGCTATTCATTCAGTTAATGGACCTCGAGGCTATTTTCATTTCCTGGATATTGTGAGTAGAATGGTAATGAACAGAGATGAGCAGATAGCTCTGGAGTCCTTTGAGTCTATGGCCAAGAATGGTATAGCTTGATCATATGGTAGATCTACTTTTTTAGCATTTTGAGGAGCCTCCACACAATTTCCAATTTAAACTTTTACCCTTTCCCTCTCACCCATATCTCTGTTTTGTCATCACTTTTTGTAACTTAACCATTCTGAATAGGATGAGATAAAAATCTCAAAGTTTTAATTTACATTTTCCTAAAGTCTAAGGGCATTGAAAAATATATTTAGATGTTTCTCAGCTACCTATAATTAACCTGTAGAGACCCCTCTGTTTAGTTTGCTGACCCATATTTTGATAGTTTGATGCTTTATCCCTGTATTAATTTAGGAGTGAGAAAGCTCACACAGCTAGGCTCAAGTTCTGGCCCTGTCCTAAACTTCCTGTAGGCGCTTGAGAAGTCACTAAATATCATTGTTTCTCCTTTTGTAATACTTAAAGCAATAATGTGAAACTTCATATTATTGACCTAATATATATGTAGTGAACATAAAATAAGTATATTTAATTTATAATGTATACTGTTCTACAAATATAAGTTAGTGAGTTGATACGATAAGGAAAAGAAAGTATCAATCATGTGTGTGTGTGTTTTTTTTTTTCAAATTTTTTTATTAGATATTTTCTTCATTTACATTTCAAGTGCTATCCCATAAGTCCCCTAAACCTCCCCCGCCCTGCTCCCCTACCCACCCACACCCACTATTTGGCCCTGGCATTTCCCTGTACTGGGGCATATAAACATTCCTAGAGCAAGGGCCTTTCTTTCCCAATAATGTCCAACTAGGCCATCTTCTAATACATATGCAGATAGAGAAATGAGCTCTGGGGGTTCTGATTAGTTCATATTGTTGTTCCATTTATAGGGTTGCAGACACCTACAGCTCTTGGGTACTCTCTCTAGCTCCTACGTTGGAGACCCTGTGTTCTGCCCTATAGATGATTGTGAGCATCCACTTCTGTATTTGTCAGGGACTGTCGAAGCCTCACAGGAGACAGCTATATCAGGGTCCTTTCAGCAATATCCTGCTGGCATATGCATTAGTGTCTGCATTTGGTGGTTGATTATGTGATGGACCACCTGGGGGCATTCTCTGGATGGTACATCCTTTCATTNGGGTTCTATAAGAGAGCAGGCTAAGCAAGCCAGTAAAGAACATCCCTCCATGGCTTCTGCATCAGCTCCTGCCTTCTGACCTGCTTGAGTTCCAGTCCTGACTTCCTTTGGTGATGAACAGCAGTATGGAAGTGTAAGCCGAATAAACCCTTTCCTCCCCAACTTGCTTCTTGGTCATGATGTTTGTGCAGGAATAGAAGCCCTGACTAAGACAAATTGGTACCAGCGTAGTGGGGTATTCCTGTGACAACCTGACCATGTTTGGGGGAGGACTGTGGAAGGACTTTGGAACATTGGGGTTGAAGATCCATTCTGTGTTAAGAGCTCTGTGAGATGTTGTGTAGGAGCTTGGAAGATAATGTTTTTTTCACTAAAAATAATGAACACCTTTCTCTGAAGAAGTGAACTCACATATATTTCTGTAATTTCTGAAGACCATTAGCATGGTACTCCTATTACTTTAACCGTTGTATAGTTCCTTTTTTTTCATGTATGAATACAGGATCATTGTGCTTTGGGATTTGATTTTATTTGTATTTTTATTTGTCCTTAGAATGAGGTATCTACAGAACATTGATGGGAAAATGGACAGGAATGCTGAACAATAAAGTGAGAAACCTCAACTTTATTTATGTGGCTGTTATCTCAGAAAAGGAGCTGACCCCTTTGAAAATAAAGACACATAGAAGCACTGAAAGAGAGAATTCCAAGACTCTGCAGGAGTTCTTAAACAGGACTCACCTTCCGGTTAGTAAACCTTTTGATTTTGCTGCAAAGTGTATAGAATAGTTGAGGAGAGTGGGTTAGTATTTACACAGCACTATAGCCAGTCTTATGTCATAACACATGACATAACTAGAATTATCTGAAAGGAGGGTAACATAAGAACCAACTACTATAAAGCATTTTCTGAATTAGTGATTGATGAATTAGGGACCAGCCCATTATGGGTGGTGCCAAAACTGGTCATGTGGCTCTGGGTTCTATCAGAATGCAGACTGAGAAAGTCATGGGAAGCCAGTAAGCAGCACCTCTCTATGGCCTGTGCATCAGCTCCTACCTCCAGGTGTCAGCCCTATTTGAGTTCCTTCCCTGATTTCCTTCACTGATGAATAGCAATTTGGAAGTGTAAGTCAAATAAACTCTTTCTTCTTTAACTTGCTTTTTCGACATGGTGTTTCAGTGTAGCAATAAACACTCAGGGTTGTTAAAAATATAAGATTTACAGCAAAGGAAAATCTGTTTTCCTAGAACAGTTATTTCTCCTTTATTACTTTTATTATACAAGGACAGATCTTCATGTAGCACCCTTTGGAGTAAACCCTACTGGTACTTAGCGGCCAGTGACAGTAGAGATTAATATAGAAAAATGATGATGAAATATGAAAAAAAAATCTAAAAGAATAGGAGACCATGAAAAATGTTTAAATGATTAATGATAAGAGAATGTGAAGAATATAGTGAAGTCTGAAGGACTGACAAGAAAAATGAAAATAAAATTCTATTTTTATAGTAGAGATCAAAATCAAGTCCAAAATAAAATCACTAAAAATAATCATCTCAGAAGTATTTAAGGAAGTGATCACTAGTGTTCTAATGATTATTTCAAGGACAAGATTGTTTTTATAAGCATTTCACTTGAACCCATTACAACAATGGCATTCCAATCATCTGTTTTTACAAGCCTATTTTTATTGGATATTTAATTTATTTACTTTTCAAAGGCTATCCCCTTTCCTGGTTTTTCCTCTGGAAACCCCTATCCCATCCTCCTTCCCTCTACTTCTATGAGGGTGCTCACCTATCCACTCACTCACTCCCACCTCTGCATCTAGTCTTTGGGAATGGGACTCCACTATCAGTTTGTAGAGAGCAGGCCTCTGTCATAGCAGCCTCCTGGGTTGTTGGAAGATCTCCACAGGACCCCTTTGTCCAACAACTCAGACAAATGCAACTCAGTCCCTCCACTGGGAGCCTTGCTTGGCTACAAGAGATGGCCAGTTTAAACTCCATACCACCCATTACTATGAGTTCCGACTAGGGTCACATCCATACGTAAGAGGTTTTCACTTGACTAAGATTCCAAAAAGCCCCCAAAGGCTCCACTATTCCACCCATCTATCCCTGCAATTTTTCTCCCTATCCTATCACCCAAACTGATCCCTCCTATACTTGTCCCCACCCCTAGTACACCTGCAAAACCTTCTATTTCTCTTTACCTGGGAGATTCATACTTCCATTCCAGAGCCCTCTTCTTCTGTGAAGCTCTCTGGATCTATGGATTGTACCTTGGTCAACATTTACTTAATGACTAGTATCCACTTATGAGTAAATACATATCATATTCATTGTTTTGTATCTGGATTATATCACTCAGTTTGTTTTTTCCTAATTCCATCCATTTGCCTGCAGTTTTCATAAAATCATCTTTAAACAAATGATTAGTACTCAGCTCTGTACCATGTTTTCTTTATTCACTATTCAATTGAGGGACATCTAGGTCATTTCCTGACTATTATGAATAAAGGTTCTATGAGCATAGTTGAGCAAGTGTCCTTGTGGTAAGATGGAGTGTACTTTGGGTATACTCAAAGTAGTATAGCTGAGCCTTGAGGTAGGTTCCTCCCAATTTTGTAAGGACCCATCATATTGATTTTCATGGTGGTTGTACAAGTTTGCAATCTCACCAGCAATGGGGGAGTGTTCCCCATGTTCCACATCCTCACCAGCCTGAGCTGTTACTTGTGCTACTGAGATGGAATCTCAAAGTATCTTTGACTTGCCTTTCCCTGGTGCTGAAGATTGTTGACCTTTAAGTGTTTCTCAGCCATTTGAGTTTCCTCTATTGAGAACTCTATTTAGATCTCTTTCCCAGTTTCTTGAATTCAAGTTCTTTATATAGTTTGGATATTAGTTCTTTGTTGGATGTGGAGTTGGGGAAAATCTTTTCTTTCTGTAGGCTGCCATTTTATCCAGTTGATGGTGCCCTTAGCTTTACAGAACTTTTTCAATTTTATGCGGTCCAAGTACTATTATTGACCTTAGTGCCTGAAGTATTGATGTTCTGTTCAGAAAGTCATCTCCTGGGCCAATTTGTTCAAGGTTATTCCATACTTATCTCTTCTATAAGGTCCAGTGTATCTCTTTTTATGCTGAAGGTCTTTGATCCACTTGGACTTGAGTTTTGTGCAGGGTGATAAATATGAATCTCTTTGCATTATTCTACATGTAGACATCCAGTTTGATCAGCATCATTTGTTGAAGATGCTATATTTTTACACTGTGCATTTCTATTTTCTTTATAAATAAACCAGGAGTCCATAGTTGTATAAATTTATGTCGATGTCTTCAACTTGATTACACAAATCAATGTGTCTGTTTTTATGCCAATACCATGTGTATTTATTTTATTTTATTTTAAACTTAGCTTGATATCAGGAATGGTGATAGCTCCAGCAGTTCTTTGACTATACAGGATTGTTTTAGCTATCTTGGGTTTTTTGTTTTTCCATATGAAATTAATAATTTTCCTTTCAAGGTATATAAGAATTTTGTTGGGGATTGCATTGAATCTTTAAATTGCTTTTGGTAGGGTGTTTAATTTTACTATGTTAATCCTACCAATTGAAGAGCATGGGAGATCTTTCCATCTTTTTGTATCTTCTTAAATTTTTCTTCAGAGAATTGAAGATTTTTTATATAAATCTTCTACATGCTTGCTTAAAGTTATGCCAAGATATTTTATATTATTTGAGGCTATTGTAAATTCGGGGGCTATTGGGAAAAATACTGATTTATTTCTTAGTCCTTTTGTCACTTGTATATAACAGGGCTGCTTCTTCTTCTTCTTCTTCTTCTTCTTCTTCTTCTTCTTCTTCTTCTTCTTCTTCTTCTTCTTCTTCTTCTTCTTCTTCTTCTTCTTCTTCTTCTTTAAATTAATCTTCTATCCAGCCACTTCACTGAAAGTATTTATCAGATGTAGGAGTTATCTGGTGGAACTCTTAGAGTCACTTATGTATACTAGTATATCAGAAGCAAATAATGATACTTTGACTTTTTCATTTATAATTTCTATCTCTTTTGTTTTAGTTGTGAGGTTCAAAGAATGATTAAAGATTTTGGTACTTTTTTACAGAAAATGTGAATGCCCTTGCATTTAGGGCATAGATGTCAAGAAAAGTCATCTTGATGGATATTTCCTTTAGATGAGTATGAAATGTCTTTCTCCATCTCTTTTGGTTAATTTGGGTTTGAAGTCTATTTTGTTAGATATTAGAGTAGTTGCACTAGCTTGCCTCTTGGGTCCATTTGCTTGGAAAATCTCTTTCCAACCTTGGTTTCTCAGGTAATACCTACCTTTGATGTTGAAATGCCTTTTTTTATGCAACAGAAAGATAGATCCTATATTTTGTCTCCATTCTGTTAGCCTGTGTCTTTTTATTGGAGAATTGAGTCCATTGATATTAGCTATCAATGACTCTTAATTCTTGTTATTTTGTTCTTGTTGGTGGTGGTTGTAATCTCTGCCTGTGTGTCTCTGTCTCTCTCTGTCTCTGTCTCTGTCTCTCTCTGTCTCTGTCTCTGTCTCTGTCTCTGTCTCTCTCTCTCTCTCTCTCTCTCTCGTGTGTGTGTGTGTGTGTGTGTGTGTGTGTGTATGTGTGTGTGTTGGGAATTTTTTAGATTTAACATTATGACTGATGTATTAATTTCTTCTATTACATCTTCAATACTTTCATCTCTTGTATTCTGTGGGTAGTGCCTGTAGTTCCTATTTGCATACCTAGATTTTTCGTTTCCAGAATTTCCTCAGTTTGTGTTTTCTGTTCTTTTTGGTAGTGGTGGTGATAGTGGTTGTTTGTTTAATTGTTGATTTGCTTCTATTTCTACTTTGAAGTCTTTCATTCATCTGTTTGTATTTTCTTGGCTTTCATAGATTTTTTTTTGATTTCTTCCAATTTTGGTTGTCTTTTCCTCAATTTCTTTTAGGGGATTTTTTTTAATTTCCTCTTTAAGGAACTCTGTCATCTTTATAAAGTTGGTGTTAAAATAGTTTTCTTATGTTTCAGCTGCATTGGAATATTGAGGCCTTGCTGTCATAGGATAGCTAGGCTCTGGTGATCCCATATTGTCTTGGCTTTTGTTTATCATATTCTTATACTGACATTTTGGCATTTGGTTTGGGAAAATTAAAGGTCTAGGTGGTGATTTCTGAATTTGTCTTTGTTGGATGAGTGTTTTCTGTTTCTTCTTTGTTCTTCTGGTCTTTGTGGCCTGGATTTCTGGTGGCTCATGTGACCTCTGATCAAGTAGGGAGTTTCTAGGTTGGGGGTTCGACTTCTTACAGCTAGCTTGCTCTTTGGTGGATCAAGTGGCTCTGTTCTTATGACTGGTATGGCTGGCATCTGAGCAGCTAAAGACTTCTAGAATTGGGAATGAGGTCCAGCGCCAGTGTAGGCAATAAGGTGGGAAGGGATGGTGGAATTATTCTTTGGGAGCTGAATCTGGGGAGTGGGGCAAGTCAACTGACAGGTGGCTCAGTCACTTGTTCTGCTGAATGCTGTCAGGTTTTTTTTTTTTTTGGTTTAATTTTTTATTTGTATATTCAAGATAGCAATCTTCTGCCAGAGGTATAGTTAGTTGGCAAAAATTCTATCTCATCCTATAAACTGTCTAATGACTGTCTGATGTACTTCACTTTCAAATTTCAATTGTTGGCCTTGCTTCTGAGCTACAGGGCTCTTATTCAGGAAGTCTGCATCTATATCTGTGTCTTGAAGTATACTGTCTACTTTTCCTCTAACAACTAGAGATTTTTCAGGTCTGCTTTTATGGGAAAAACCATCTAGTATGATTTTTTTCCAACTTTTATTAGATATTTTCTTCATTTACATTTCAAGTGTTATCCAGAAAGTTCCCTATACCCTCCCTCCTCCCGGCCCTGCTCCCCTACCCACCCACTCCTACATCTAGGAAACAATATCTAGTTTTCCAATACCATATATTGAAGAAGCTGGTTTTTCATTGATGTATGTCTTTGGCAACTTTGTCAGAACTTATGTGACTCAAACTACAGAAGTTGGTGTCTCAATCATCTATTATGTTCCATTGATCTACATGTCTGATTATGCACTGGTACCATGTTGTTCTGTTACCATAGATCTGTAGTATCACTTAAAATCAGATGTGATAATATCTCCATCCCCAATTAGTTTCTCAGAAAAGGTTCTGTTTAGTTCATACACACACACACACACACACACACACACACACACACACACACACA